>QLPF01003204.1:0-10889 GCA_003314045.1 Hygrophorus pudorinus
TGGATACTTACTTGAAGGGATTTTAGGTAACCACAAACGTCCTTGACAACCCACTCCCAGAGCTGCCTAAGGAGTGTTCGGAAGGCATCATCTCCAGAAAGTCTCCTTACGAGTCTGCCGTGTCTTCCATCACCACGATCTCGAAGTGCGTGACTGTCTAAGATGCCATAGAGATCATCTCGAAGGGACTCTGCACGGTCGTATGTGAGATCTTTCAGGTGAATAGAGTGGAGAGGGTGCGAAGGAGATGCAATGATCAGTGCATCGCATCTGTACAGGCTTGCATTGAGCACGACTACTGGACCGTCACGACTAGCGTGTCGAAGTTCAGAGTATTGTTTAGGGAGCAAGAAGCGCTTGAAATTTGGTAATTCCCGCACTTGTCCAACTACCCTCTCCCATTCGTCAGCAAGTCGACGGTGCCTTTGAACTGCTTGTTCGGGCGAAATATTGTGGTCACCAAACACCGGGAAATTTTCAGAACTCCCTCGCTCCAATTCTGCAGCAATTGATGTGAGTTTTGTAGCGAGTTGGGGATTGGTTGCACGAAGATCATCTACCGGGGAGCGAAGTTGTAACATCTGGCCCCAGAGAATCGAGCGACCCTGCTCAAGCCATTGTAATGCCTTATGTAAATCGTTTGCTAAAATAGCAGTGGCTGCTGAGTTGCACGCGAGATCCTTTGCATGGAGAAGTTCGTGGTGCCGGGAAAGGGTACTGAGTCCGACCCAACTCAGACGCGGCAACAGTTCAAATGCAGTGGCATAGCCCTCGAGAGCAGACGGTACGGCGTTATCATCGCAAAGATGAGCAAGGTTAGCCCATGAAAGGGCAGAAAAAAAGCGATGAGAAGGAGGGCCACTGGGTTGACTAGCAGCCTGAGAAACTACTAAAATGCTTCGCTTCAAATCTTCTGGATGCCCACGACGCTCGAATCGGCTCAGAAGAGATGGCTTGTCGGGGTGGCCATCTGGGGTGAGACGCACGGCATCCTCACCAATCGAGATCGCCTTCTCGATGTCTTCCATTTCCCCAAGACGCTCGAACCGCCTTATAAGAGAGTTTCCGAGGTTGCTTAGTCGAGCTGGGTTGTCAGGGTAGCCGTCTGGGATGAGACGCACCGCATCCTCATGACTCGAGATCGCCTTCTCGATGTCTTCCATTTCCCCAAGACGCTCGAACCGCCTTATAAGAGAGTTTCCGAGGTTGTTTAGGAGCGCTGGCTTGTCAGAGTGGCCCTGTGGGGTGAGACGCACGGCATCCTCATGAATCGAGATCGCCATCTCCAGGTCTTCCATTTCCCCAAGACGCTCGAATCGCGTCACAAGTGTGTTCCCGAGGTTGTTTAGGAGAGTTGGCTTGCCAGGGTGGCCGTCTGGGATGAGACGCACCGCATCCTTGTGACTCGACATCGCCTTCTCGACGTCTTTCATTTCCCAAAGGCGCTCGAACCGCGTCAGAAGAGAGATTCCGAGGTTGTTTAGTCGACGTGGCTTGTCGGGGTGGCCATCTGGGGTGAGACGTACGGCATCCTCATGACTCGAGATCATCTTCTCAATGTCTTCCATTTCCCCAAGACGCTCGAATCGCGTCACAAGTGAGTTTCCAAGATTGCTTAGGAAAGCTGGCTTGTCAGAGTGGACGTCTGGGATGAGACGCACCGCATCCTCATGACTCGAGATCGCCTTCTCGATGTCTTCCATTTCCCCAAGACGCTGGAATCGCGTCACAAGTGAGTTTCCGAGGTTGCTTAGTCGACGTGGCTTGTCAGGGTGGTCGTCTGGGATGAGACGCACCGCGTCCTCATGACTCGAGATTGCCTTCTCGATGTCTTCCATTTCCCCAAGATGCTGGAATCGTGCCAGAAGAGACTTTCCGAGATTGCTTAGTCGACATGGCTTGTCAGGGTGGCCGTGTGGGGTGAGACGTACGGCATCCTCATGAATCGAGATCGCCATCTCCAGGTCTTCCATTTCCCCAAGATGCTCGAACCGCGTCAGAAGAGGAATTCCGAGGCTGTCTAGTCGACGTGGCTTGTCAGGGTGGCCGTCTGGGATGAGACGCACCGCATTCTCAAAATTCGAGATCGCTTTCTCAAGGTCTTCCCTTTCTCCACGACGCTCAAAGCGCATGAAGAAGAACACGCCCCGTGATTCTATCTATTTCCTCGTCAGTAACTCACAACACCTAGTTTGCAGTAGAATTACATGCTCGACAGGATGACCATCAAGTTTGTCCCAAAGTGATTGGAATAACTCTTTCAAGTGATTGAACATATGGTGAGCTTGAAATAGAGCGTCCTAGAAAGAAAGCAGTGGAAGGGCAGTAGAGGCTACATGTACAGCCGTGCTTTGCGGAACACTCGGACCAAATAACAACGACCGTCGACCGCCGACTGGGATGCACATGAAAGTCCAAGGGAGACGTCCGAGTCTCTTTCATCTTTTCCGCCATTCCATATCCACATAACAGAGCTGGTCTCTGTTTTCTTTATAAATATAACTTCACCCCGTACGTGTTGTCACCACAGAATCAATGCTGCTGCCAATCAATACAGAACCATTCTGCAGCACCACTTGAAAATGAAAATTTCTTGGTCTCTGCTTGTTTCTCTCTACTGTTGTGCTCGGGTACTGGCCGCTCCTGTCCTCCCTGTCCCCCCTCCCGATGTCGCAGGCCCTTCGACTCAAGCTGATCGAGTTCCTGCGGTCGGTGATGTTGTGTGGGTCAGGAGGTCGCACTACATGAACGACCGAGGAACGAAGGTCCGCATTATTCTTTTTCAAGTTCCTGATACCGTGTTTAATCCAACGGCCCCAAGATATTCAGGAATCAAAATGGCCGTCACTCAGCTATTATAGTCGGTGGACCCACCGAGACGGGCTTATATGAAGTCTCGCAGACGACAAATTCCGAATTACCGTCGAAACGTTATCGCCACTCAGAGGAAATCTCCCAATACCACGCAACCCTTGAGACCAAGAAGATCAATACTGGCACACCCGACATAGTTCGCGGTGAAGATCTGGAACCCTTCACTTTTTGTGGTCCGGCGACAGAGAAAGAATATGAGAGGCTCAGGGCCAAAATTCGTAACTGCCATGATTGTCATTTTATGCTCCAATTACATACTCCGAGTTCCTCCTAGTCGCGAACACCGGGATTCTCACCAACACTGGACATCGTTATGATCTCAGTTATCGCAAGGCTCCAAGGTGCGCAATTTGGATATAATCACCAATCGAATATGACTCGAGTGCAAGTTCCACGTTAGATACCGAGGAAAGGGTGTTCAGACGTGTGCTCAAGAGCCGAACAGTGCGGGAAAAGGCGTTGACGTGGCCGGATCTGTAAAGACAGGGGAACACGAGCAGGGTGGGGGAGCTGCTGTGAGTGATCAGATGAGCAATCTACACCTTGCAGAAGGAAAGGGTGGTGCTACGCAACATCAGGGTGGATCGAGATCTCGTAGGCGCCGTCCAACCGCCAGTACTGGTAAATAATTTGTACAGAAACAGTGTGGCGACAGGGATCTTCACGACAAGGATGAAACTGAGTGGTTCAAACCGTGCTTGATCCACTGATATAATATGTAAGTGATATACAAGTGATACGCCATACTTCTTGCAACAACCGGAAGCAGCGTCAGCACTCTGGAAGGTCTCAGGTTTTACTTTGTTCAGCACATTCACGCGGAGGTTTCCTTGTAAGATTCGGTTGGAGTGCTCAAGGTAAGTAGGTAGTAACGTAAAGAGTATCTGTAAGGAGTGAACAACAAAAACGACAGACTAGGGCAGGATGAGAGCAAATGTTCGTGCGAGAGCTTGTGCGGTCGCACGGCGGTCTGCAACAGGTTACGAGGTCGACGCCAAGGTCCCGGCGTACCAAATCATACTACTAAATCCGCGAAACCAACGGCGTTCCGCTCGAAAGAGAATACGCTATAAACGTTCGTCATAAACCTGCGGGAAATTTTTGCTTTAGCAGGGTGCTTCTCCGACCCGTAATTCGAGATAAAACCACTGACACGTCGCCGAGGAGCCAGATACCATTGCCGAGCCCCATATCCTTACCAGAAAGCGCCCCAACACATTGATCAGAGCCAGACGAAGTTGCACCGAGACTGAAGTTGGGGCTGAAACAAGATATTATTAGACAAGGTTGAGAGGTAGAAAACACCAGACTCGCATCGTCCAGTCTTGGCCACCCCAATTAAATGCGACGGCGGGAACGGAGTTGCAAGGGAAGGAGTAGAAGCCGTTGTCCGAGTCGAATAGTTTCGAACCGGGAACATTGGAGTAGAAAGTCTGTACGTCCGAGGGAGGGCCATACATGATGGTCGTACCTTCGGTGGAGGTCAGTAACATGACGGTGACGTTATACAATGAGAAATTACCTGAGTCGATGATAGTTTGGATACCTGAATTGACAACAGCACCGTTGACGATGACTTCGGCGTCACCTATTTGCCAAAATCCGGACGAGGATTGTACCTGATGATACTCGATCAGACCAACGTAATGTGAGGGATTTGTGCCGCCGAGGTAGAGCTCGGACCCAGTAGTACTGAGGTAGAACCCGAACTCATTTAATGGCATCGCGCCTTGTTCAAAGGCCGTGACGAAGAATGGGTTCTGGCCGATGTTTGAAAGGGCAGGAAAAGCCATGCCGAGGACGCTGGGGTACAAAAATGATATTAGCAGACGCCTTGACCTTATTAAAAAATGTCCTTTTACCCGTCGATGGGGTCGTCCGCGAAAGAGGACGAGATAGTCGTCGCAGGCGAGAAGTATTGATCGGTGGCGGTGATGCCAGCCACGTCGGCTGATGAAATACACTTATAAATTCCTGGTTTACTTTTGTTCGAAAAAATCATGATTACCATTGTCGGTGTAAATGGGCCCAGAAACGGTGGACTCGTCACCGTACTGGATACTGAAGGTACCCCTCTGCTCAGTAGATGTAGCTGAATCTGGGGCCGTGTACTTCTTTTTCGTGCTGCAGGTTGAGCTTGTGCATGACGACGACGGAACCCAGAGGTCAGAAGAGCCGGCTGTGAACATTCGGGAGGAGCTTCTGGTGAGGAAGAGCATAAAAACGGTGCAGAGATAGGACGCACTGTCAAAGTCTATCAAGAAGGGCTGGGGCGGAGAGCCAATATAAATTGTACCCGCCCATTCGTTCCCGTTGTTTTCATCAGTCAATGGTTCGACCTGACGCGACTTCAGGCGGGCGGGGAGAGTTGCTAGAGACTTGATCTCAGCACCCTAAGAAATGAAAGCGCTGTATGAGGAATGAGCTTGAACAAGCAAAGCCAATAACTTGCCTCATTGAAAGCCTCTCTGCCTTTATTGCGCTCAAGGTTGATCAGATTTTGACGGTGCTTATTTGCCGTATGCACTGTCATCCGGGTTGCTTTCGCCAGATCGAACACCCCGTCGGGGGTCGTGAGACCGCCGCGTCTGGTGAGCGGGATGCTCGTGCCGGCTCTCTTGACTGGAGAGGCAACAGCGCAAATGGCAAGAGTAACGACAGTGATCAGAGAGGGTCGGCAGAACATGATGAAAATCGAAAACCTGAAATGAGTAGGGGGGGACAGTCGGACAAGTCGACCTGAGGTTCCACGCTAGCGCTCAGACATTGAGATTCTTATATCTAGCGGCAGGTGCACCATCTGCCAAAGAGGATATAGTAGTGAAACTGAATGCTTGCAAGCTTCTAGCTTTCAAAATTTGCTCAACTTGGTGTCGGAAGCGAAATAGAGTTATACTAGTACGCACCTCAAGATGGCATGCTTTTTTGATACGTAACTCGCTTCCGAACAGAATCGAGGTTATACGCCCGGCCATTTCGGAAACCATACGGCGAGCATAACCAAAATGCCACGATTTAACCCGGATCCCAAGCCTATGGTGTGCGTCCAAGTTGCATCTGAGGCCTGAGGGATTATCGGGCGGTCCTTTTGTTGTTTGTCTGGATTTGCAACCAATTGAGTCGTCCGGCAGTTCTCAGGCAGATGCCTGATTGGCTCGGGCACTGGCCGAAAACAACTGTAGTGTTATTCAAGTTAGCTTTCACAGAGAGGCGACATGCTCATCGACAGCCTGAGGTTCGTCTCAACACGGTGTTTCAAGCCAATGAGTCGATGACATTCTTGCAGGCATCTTGGAAATTGGCAGCCGCTCAGAGATTTCTATTCGTGACCGAAAAGGATTCACCACTGGTTCGGAACCACCAGTTTATGATCCGTTTGCAATCATATTTGTCTGTTGCTGCGTCAGTAGTTCCGGCAGAGGGCAGCGTCCACCGTGATAAACCTCCTACATATGCCGAGTTAATAGTGCAGATGAGTCTTCATAAAAGACCAACAAAACCACTCACGCGGCCACAGAGATACTGTAAAAAGTCGACCGGAAGGCTACTCAACCGGCAAGAACAACATTGAGACGCAGCCTGTACGGAGCTGGGACCGCGGTACCGGTAACTGCCGTCTGTCTGGTAGAAATTTTCTACTAGAAATACCACATGAAAACCGAAGCTTCATCCTTTCAGTCATCCCGTACTCAGAGCTGGTCTTTGTTTGTAACGGACTCAACAGGCTTGATTCAACTCGCCCTTCGAATTCTAAATATCTCTATCCAAGCAGTAAGTGTCGTCACTAGAACTCAATGTTGACTGTCTCAATCAGTTTGTAATATGAAGCACAACTCTTTAAAATTGTAAATGCAAATTTTGGTGTCTTTACTTGTTTCTCTCTTCTTTCATGCTCTGGTACTGGCCGTTCCTGTCCCGCCTCGCCCCTTCGCAGGCCCATCCACTCAGCCTGCTAAAGAGTCTTCCCCAATCAAACACGGTGATGTTGTGTGGGTTAAGCTGAAGGACTTAACCAACAACAAGCACACACCGGTCCGTATTATGCTTGTCTGGTTCTTGATATAGTATTGAATTCGAGGACCCGAAGGCGCACAAGCTGCGCAACTTGCGTCACCCTGCTATTGTACTTGCTGGTCCCGATCAGGAGGACATTTATCAAGTCGCGATGGTGACAAGTAGCGAATTTCCGCCAAAACGTTATTCCCATGCAGCAGATGTCGGTCAATTTCATGAAGGCCTCGCGCCCGGGTTCATCAACACTGGCAGACCCGACAAGTTTCACGGTGCAAAAATGCCCAAGCATGATTTCGGTCCGGCAACATATGACCAACTTGAGGAGCTCCGGAACGAAATTCGTGAGTGGCATTATTGTCATCATATGTTGCAATTTCCTACCACTCTGTCTTCCTCCCTAGATAAGAACACCGAGATCTCCCTCGATACCCTTGGAGCGAGGAGTGGGCGCGCCAGCAGTGAGTCCCATTATTATTGTCATTCGCTCCGATCATATTCTCATCTATAGACCCGTCTGGGAATGTAGGACGTGGGCAGGCGTCGCGTAGTTCAGATGACGGAGCGGCTTTGGTGGAGATGCACGATCTACCGCGTGGGGGTTCCAAAACGGAGCGGTGGTCCGAAGCCGCACCTCCTCACAAGCGTCCACGGTTGAAAAGTGTCATTGTCAATGAGGGCTCCCGGCCCATTGGCTGAAGAGGGTGGTAAAGCAGCCGTGCTGCATCATCATATTTTAGTCTCCCAAGGGCAGGTAGTGAATCGTCGAAGTGTGTAACTCAGTTCGCTACTTGTGTCTGTTGTTCAATTTAATAGGCCAATCGGTTTATCACGCATCATCACATCAAGAAGACGCGTTCGTTCTGTACCCGTGGACCTTGAAACTTATCTTCTCATAAAACATATCCGAATCTTATCATTCGTTTCAGGCATGTCTGAGATACATAGCTGACTCCCTTGACTCCAGTGATTCATCCTTCAGGTTCCCTACACGCTCTCTCTCTCTCCCAGTAAGTCCACTTCCGTCTAAAGATGTTGCATGTATCATTTATACATTGTGACCTAGATTAGTTTCATTCTTGACTACCCGATAGCTCGTGGAGCCAATGGAGGTTGTAGCAGGCAGAGCTGCATTTGAAAACTATATGAGGCTGTGGAGGGCAAATAGGCTCCGTTGGATCAGGATTGACACGCATCCGTATCAGAAGTGGGCAGTTAATCTGACGAGTGGCCGTGGACTGCCGGATAGTTACCACGGAACGTCCCCGCCATCGCTTTTGTCCAGCAATTCCCCCACAAAGTGTTCTCCCTCAACATCGCCACCCCCAGCCGTGTCTGAAATTCCCCGGCTTGGGCACTGACACTTTCAGAAACAAGATTGATCCGACAAGACCATTCGCATTTTGGATGAGACAGACCATATCCAGCTGCAACCTGCCTGATGACTTGTTGCTAGCCGGGGGGCGTGTTCGTCGGGCTCACTTCCGCAGAGTAACCAGCCGTCCACCTCTGGCTTCCGCCAGTATCATTTCGTGAGAGAGCGCCACCACGGTCCGTGACACATCTTGGACACCCCCACAATGACTACCCTGAGTCGTCAGCGGTTCAAAACGCACGGTCCATTATAACATGCCTGCTCTCCAGCCGAGTGTCGTTTCCTGAAGGGGGGAGGAAATCTTGACAGTAATTTCCCGATAATTTCGGTCCTGAACCCCCGGCGCGCCTTTCACAGGCTTGCGGTCTACTGGGGCGGCAATGTCTCCATAGTGTGAGTACGGGGTTGAGAGGAGTCATGGCAGTCGGCGAGGCTGGGACTCGGACGTCACACTCGGTGTGCAAACACATTCTTAGCCCCAAAATAAATAGCCGGGCACGATCCTCATATTATGTACTTACATGTAATAATGCCCAGCGTCAAGAAATGTCAAGAAAGGAGTAAAACATCATGCGAACGAAAGAGGTAGGCCTACGACGACTCGGATAGCAGCGCACGGAGTCTATCATCGCTCGACTTGGAGCATATGCGTGTACGTCGTTCCTCGTCCTTGTCCAGACCAGCGCCTTTCAACATGATAGCCATGAAGATGAGCGCCTTGGGAACATCAATGGCGATGTCGTCAAGAACTTCCGCAACAGGCATAAAGCCCTCTTCGAAAGCGGCTGCGAAGCATAGACCTTTGGCTGCAGCCTGGCTGAAGAAATCACCGACCAACTGTGCGTCAGCCTTCGACTCGATAGCTGAGGAAACGAGCTTGTCGACGAGCCGGAAGTGGTGCTCGACAGGGAGATTTGTAAAGTACACTTCAGCCTCCTCCAGATTACGAACGCCGAAGAACTCCTTCGAATCTTCGTCTATCTTCTTCCTGGCTTCAGGCTCCGACATTCTTTCGGCGACTTCATCCTCCGAAGAGCTCTCTGATTCCGGCACAGGCGCTGTTTCTTCTGCGGCAGGTTTCGAACGGGGCTGCAAAATCAATCGTTTGCGCTGAGGTGGTTCAGATGCTCCCGAGTGTGACATGTCGATGCTTGTCTTTCGACTGTGAGTGGGTTTGAAACCGTCGCCAGCTGATTCTGAATTTTGACTGAGCATCGAGAACATGTTCTGACCGGGGCTAGTGCGCGATATCGTTGCGTGTTTGCCGGACTTCTTCTTGTTAGTGAAGACACTACCAGGGCCGAACGTCATGGGCGTGGTCTTGATGATCTTTCCAAAGTTGGACAGATCCCCGGCTTTGGGAGGAGGCCGAGGAGGATCTGATCTGCCGGCGACAGCAGCTCCGCGTCTTGAGCCACCATGAGACATGGTGATCTGGCGGTTGTAGTCCTCCGCAGCCTAGGTATGCAAAAGATAAACAAAGAGCCCCATCCATACATGATAATGACCCTTACATTCTCATGAATCTGAGCAATTGTGGTTGGAGCAGCCACCGAATTACGAGTAACCCATTTTCGCTCACGGAGGTCGGTAACGTCCTGTAAGGTATCAGAAAACTACACACGGGGTATAATCAAGCTATACAAACCTGCAACATAAACTGCATACGAGAGCTGACATTCGGACTCTTCGTCAGCTCTTTCATCCGCAAGAAGTACACGTCCATATCCGCATGGGCCTTGGCAGTGTCCAGGAGAGCACCGACAGTCGAAAGCAATGTGCAGAGACTCTCAACCTCCTCTTCTTCAGGGTTCTGGACGTTCCCGAGGAATCGCTTGACACACTCGTGCATGATACGCTCAGTCAACATCTGCAACTTGAAAAGCTCGCCGATAAATTTGATGAGGCCCAGATGTTGACGTTTGGCTTTTTGTGCGGCGTAATACTCCTCAGAATACAGCTCGATGGCCTTGTCATTGGCAGCCTTTGCAGCCTGATCCTCCATGACCTTAGTTGCGGCGCCGGCAGCCGCAGCTTCCTTGGCAACGCAACCTCTTTCGAAATCCTCTTGACATCTGTTGAGAAGACATTTTCGGAACAGCTGGCCACCAGCAATAGGTTTGCCCTCGGAGTCCTTGATGCCATCGTATTGAACTTTAGAGCTGGTCTGCTCCATCATCTTTCGGCAAAGACGTGCGTACATCTCCGACCAAGTCGCCTCGTCGGTAGCTTTCTCTAGAACAAGATGAATGACCTGTATAAGGGTCCGCCCGTCCTTCTCCTTCTCTGATCTGTTGGCCCATGCAATGATTTGATCGGAAATAGGGTCGAAGTTCTCTATGGTAAGCTCGTTGAGAAGACCCTTGACTTTGCGGTCCACCATTTCGAACGAGTCGAGGTCGACGGCCCAGCGATTGGCGGACTGTTCCAGAGGAACAAAGGGTTCGAACATGGGCATCATCAGGAAATCAGGGAGCGCCTGGTATATCAGGCGCACCTCCATCACATGATACTGACATTGCAATAAAAAGTTACATTTATTGAATATGCTGCTGCTGGCTTGGTGAGTTTCCGCCCTGCGGAGCAACAGATGTAGTGATTTCCATTATTCCTGTACCTCGAGTGATTC
>QLPF01003204.1:11029-39823 GCA_003314045.1 Hygrophorus pudorinus
AGTTCCGCCATGGCGTCGAGCACTATCATGGCTCCTGCCGCCTCACACCCAGTCCTATTCACAACAAAAACGCCCTATCCACTCCCTTCCCAAAAATTCATGATACCCTCCACGTGGAAGCGGTACCAGCTGTCGCAGCTCATCAACAAGGCGCTCGCGCTGGCAAAGGTCGTTCCGTTTGACTTTATTGTCAGGGGCGGGCTGTTGCGGGGGAGTTTGGGTGAGTGGGCGCGGGAGAATGGGGTTGGCGAGGTGTGTGTGTGTGTTTTTTCCTTGGGGGGTCGTTGGGTTGTCGATGGCTGAACTTGGTAAGCGATAGGAAGAAACGCTGGAGATTGAGTATATCGAGTCAGTCATGCCCCCTGAGAAGATGTCGGACATCTCGCTTGAAGAGTGGGTGTCCTCGGTTTCGTGTCAAATACCGGGGTGAATTTTCTTCGCGTCCATCCCGATTTGCAGATTGTTGTTGACTTACCCATCGTGGTGTAGGCATTTTCTGACGGCGTCGTATGACGGGAGCGTCAGGTCGTTCGACTACTCTCAGCAGCTCGTCAGCAGCGTTCGGGCCCACTTGGCGCCTATCACGTCAATTTGCGTCGTTCCCCCCGCGTCCACCTCGGACGAGGAAGCCGGGACATATATACTAGCGAGTGCATCGCATGATCTCACAGCCCAACTGACGCGTTTATGTCTCTCTCCTGGATCTGATCAACCGCGTCCACAGCCAAAAGCTCTGACCACGCTGCATTTACACACGGGACCCCTTTCGTCTATATCTGCTTCACCGTCGGGATCACACCTTCTCACATCGTCTTGGGATGGTCTTATTGGACTTTGGGACACGTCTGTCCCGGAGGTTGATGAAGTCCCACATGAGCAGGAGAGGGAGGGGAAGAAGAGGAGAAAGGTGGACGAGAGGCGAGAAAGGCCGAAGAGGAAGGCTCCGTTGTCAGTGCTCAAGTCACATACTGCGAGAGTGTCGAAGGCGGTTTTTGGCAAAGACCAGGGGAAGACTGCGGTTAGCTGTGGGTTTGATTCGACGGTGAGGACATGGGATGTCGAGAGCGGGATTTGTACGAGCACGATTGTGAGAGTTTCCTTTCGCTATCTCATTCGTGTATTTATTTAGTCGAACAGAACACGCCAGAAAAGCCAATGCTCGACCTCGCATTGACAGCAGATGGCAATACCGCTTTGGCATCTTCTACAGACCGCACAATAACCCTTTACGATATCCGCGCCCCAACCTCCACCTCCACCACCGTCATCTCCTCTTTGTCACACCCTTCCACCCCCTCGTGCGTCGCACCTTCTCCGCTGCTATCGTCACACCGAATCGCCAGCGGCTCGTACGACGGCGTGGTGAGGCTGTGGGATCTCCGCAGCGTGAAAAGCGCTACGGCGAGCTTCAAGGCGTGGGATGGGGTTAAAAAAGTACTAAGCATTGACTGGGCTGGAGGAGTTGTCGGTGTAGGGGGTGAAGGGGGGTTGGAGATCTGGAAGGTGGGTGATGGGGAGGATAGATGATGAAATTGTGGTGTTCCTAGCGGATACTATTGTCCCCAGCTGTCCACACCGCACTGTCAATATGCGCCCGCGTGGTGGAAGGCATCGCCCGAATGAGTCTGTGACTGTCCCACATTGCAACGTTTTTTTTGAGTCCATAATAGAAAAGCAGTACACGTCCGAAATATATATAATATAGGGGTCCTCCGCGCGAACCCCCTTATCGTGGACTATGACTGACCCAGACAGGCGCACCCTTCGCCGTGCAGCCAACCTCTTGAACAGCAACGGCCATTCTGTCGTCTCAGAGCTCGACGACAAGGTCTCGCCACACCAACTGGCTCTGGCCCGAGCGTCACCTTCAACGACAAATTTGAAACTCGGCGCGTCCATTAAGCGCAAGTTCAAGAAGGTAGCGGCCGCAGGCGTCGCTCGGTCCAAAACCTTCAGCGTCAGATCCACCACTGAGGATCCGGAGGCTGCCTCCGACACGTGGAGCTCCAAGACGAGGCATATCAGGGCGTTTTCGCAGCCGGCAGTCCAGTCTGTACCAGAACTCACGTCTATACCCACCGAGCCACAGCCCCCAGCACGGACCATGGCAGACGTTATAGTGCCCCCATCATTGCAACAGGGTACACCCCTCACCAAAGTGTCTGCGGGGAAGAAACGGGAGACTATCGTGTTTCGAATCGATCCTGATGAGGGGCAGATCCTATGGGAGTCTAAAAAACAAAGGATCAGTAGGTGGCCCCCATCTGATCTCCTGCATCTGCTGACACCCGGCGGTATCTAGTACCCATCGAGACGATCAAGGAACTGCGCTCAGGGTCCGATGCCAGATACTACCGCGAGCAGTTCCGGCTCGCCCAGGAATACGAAGATCGATGGCTCACGATCATCTACGTCCTCGACGGGAACTACAAGACTCTGCACCTCATAGCCTCCACCAAGGAGATGTTCCGCTTGTGGGACACTACGCTTCGGAAGCTGCATGCCATCAGGCAGGAACTGATGAGTGGGCTGGGGAACATCGAGATGCGCCAGGCGGTGTGGGAGAAGCAGTATTGGAAGGGCGCGGAAAGCGAGAGCGATCAGAAGCTTGACTTTGACGATGTGGAGAGGTTGTGCAAGAGATTGAATATCAATTCGCCGACGGAAGATCTGTTGAGGCTGTTCAAGGTCGGGTTTCTGTCTCTTTCCTCGGTGGTGGGGTGTTGACCTGAGGCCTTGTGGTGTTGCAGCAAGCAGATTCGCAAGATAGGAATTTCCTCGACTTCACTGACTTCAGACGGTTCGTCAAGCTGCTGAAGGCTCGTCCCGAGCTCGATCTGCTGTGCAAGAAGATATGTTCGATGAACGGCGGGCGCTTGGATTTCGAAGCTTTCACAAGGTTCATGCGACAGTCACAGAAGGTCAGTGCCTCTCGCACCGCCGATCCTCGTCCTAACAAGATTTCAGTCCAAACTCACGGACGACGAACTACGTCGGATATTCTCAAAGTATTCCTCCCAACCGACTAGCCCGACCTCAGCTGCACCAGTTCAAACGCCCTCCCTGCCTCCAAGCACCCCTGCTTCTCTAGCATCGGATTCTCCCCCCACCTCCCCCTCCACCATACCTCCCGAGATATGCCTCGACGCTTTCACCTCCTTCCTCCTGTCTCCCGAGAACGCCGCCTTCACTGACCAGAATGGCGTCATCTCTCACGATATGACGCGTCCGCTGTCCGAATATTATATCTCCTCGTCACATAACACGTACCTCGTCGGAAACCAGCTAGTCGGGGTCAGCACCATCGAGGGGTATATCCGGGCATTGCTGCACAGCTGTCGCAGCGTCGAACGTCAGTCGCACTGCTCTCCACTACCTACCAACACATCACTAACCCTTCCGACGCAGTTGACATCTACGACGGCGACAGCGAGCCCATGATATTCCACGGCAAGACGTTCACGTCCAAAGTGTCCCTGCGCGAGGTCTGCGCGGCCATAGCCAAGTACGCCTTCGTCACCTCGCCGTACCCCGTTATCATATCAGCCGAGATCCACTGCGGGGTCGCGCAGCAGAACATGATGGTCGATATCATGTGTCAAGTCTTTGGGGACGCGCTGATCAGTGCACCGATCGACGGACGGCCGAAGATTGATGTGTTGCCCAGCCCGGAGGATCTCAAAGGACGGTTCCTGCTCAAGGTGAGTGCTGGTCGGGCACTTATGAGTGTGGTTAGCTGATGATCGGCTCAGGCGAAGAACCTGCGTTTGAATGGGGCGGAGCTCGAGGGCACAAAGGACAGAGATCTAGTAGTTGAGGCCGAGTCGTCTGCTACGTCCGAAACATCTGATTCGGACGCCATGTTACAAGAAATCAAAGACGAGTGGCAGAAGGTCAAGGCGCGCGAATCCGAGGTGGCAAGGGGTGCGTATCCAGCACCAGCAGTCTATCATATCTCTCAACTTATCATCACGTCGAACCCACAGAGCTTAAAATGGAGTTCCAGAAAGCCCGGAGCGTCATGGAACGCGTCCACCGATCCATGGCGCCCGTGCCCTCTCTTTCGACCAAATCGAAACCAGACGCCCAATCCCCGAAACCTAAAATGTCGATCGCACTCGCCGCGCTGCTAGTGTACACTGTGGGCGTCAAGTGCCGCGGGATCAACAAGAAGGAAGAATACGCGCCAGAACACGTGTTTTCGCTCTCGGAGAGCACGGCGAACAAGGTCCTGAAGCAGAGCATGATCGATCTGATCAAGCACTGTCGAACGCACGTCGTTAGGACCTACCCAAAGGGCATGAGGTTGAATTCGACCAACTACGAGCCCCATCGGTATTGGTCGGCTGGGGTGCAGCTGGTTGCCATCAATTGCCAGACTTTTGGTGGGTTCCGCCGTCGTCATCGGGCGTTGAGGTCTGACTCTGTCATTGGGTAGACCTAGGCTATATGATCAATCTGGCGATGTTTCAGCGCAATGGACGTTCAGGCTACGTCCTCAAGCCCCAGGCGCTGAGGGTGCCAGACAAGGACGTATTATCCAAGCACACCAAGCACTTCCTCGACGTCACCGTCAGTTTCATTTTTACTTTTCCCTCCCTTGCATCTCTCACATCTTTCGAGCAGATCATTTCAGCCCAACAGCTCCCCAGACCGAAAGATGCCTCAGGCCATGAAATCATCGACAAATCGATCGTCGACCCGCTCGTCGAAGTATCCATCCACGTCCCAGACTGGACACACTCGCCCTTAGCCCCAGAGACGATGGCCGCCGCTGGGGCAGCAGCGTACACCCCGCCCTCTGGTGTGTCATCGGCGGGCGCCACCTCCGCACGGACGGTGTCGTTCCGCACAGGGTCGGTGAAGAACAACGGGTTCAACCCCGTGTGGCAGGAGGCCCTGTGCCTGCCGTTCGATTGCGTTGGGGACATGAAGGATCTGATATTTGTGAGGTTTGCGGTGAAGCAGGAGGATAAGGAGGACGTCGAGCCTTTGGCAGTGTATTGTTCGTCGCTGGGGAGTTTAGAGCAGGGTGCGTGTTCTTGTTGTGCACTTGATGCAAACTCATGGATGTTGGGTGGCAGGGTTCCGGCACCTTCCTCTGCACGACTCGCAGCTCTCGCAGTATTTATTCTCGACGCTATTCGTTCAGATCGGCATCCGCGATGTCGTCTGAAAATCATCTGTTCGTATAACAGCAACAGCAACTCCATATCATGTTTTTCGTGCACCCTCAACCAACAACACCACACATATGTATACACCAATGTACCAATATCATATAAACCAATGAAGTGTATTTGGAATTACGAGCCTCGTGTATGCAACTGAGCGACAGACAAAGTGCTACGCCGCGTACAACTTGGTGTAGCTGCAGGCTACAAAACAACGATGCCGGACAAAAAAATTACTACATAGAAATAAAGGCAGTCTCTATAATATTTACGCAACAAATATGACGGGACAACTGCAAGCTTAAGATAGATAATTGTGATACACCGAGTCCCGCCCATGACTAGCATAGATTATTAGATCATACAACACGAAAGCACGCACAAGGGCGACAACAGGGTCCGACGGAAAAGTCAATTCGGTTGAACTAGTTCGCATCATTGACGTCATGGGCCTTCCTTCGCCCGCGTTTATGTTGCCCACGCCGACTTTCCTTCGGGTATTCGCACTTGAACTGCCGACGAGCGCATTGGCTGAGCGCGAGCAAATCAGACACTCTTCCCTGGCGCAGCAACACAAATCAAACTCAGCACTCACTTGCACGTATGGTCGGGGCTGCCTTCAGCAGGACGACCGCAAGCAATCTTCCGCTCCCGGCAGAATAGACAAGCAAGGGTCTGCTTCTTCTCCGGATTCTTCTTGCTGCTCAGTTTGATCACCGACTGGTTCGGCAGGGACGGCCCGAACGATCCCTCCTGCCTCCTCGACGGACTTGTCTCCAGACGGACCCGGGACGGGCCGCTGTGCCCGTCAGAGGACGAATCTTTGCTGGCGAGTCGTTTCAATGGCGGAGAAGGACTGTGCATGGAGAACATCGATCGGCTGTCGCGGCGACTGTGGCGGTGAGCGGACGAAGACCTTTCGTATGCGTCAGGGCGGCCTTCTGGATGTGCTGCATGGTGATCGACGAAGCGGGACATGTGAGCGGGTGTTGGGACGGGATTCTGGTACACTGGGGTGGGGACGTTGTCGAGGGCGCTGTGCCTGTATGGACGTTCGTCCATACGGTACTGCTGCTGCTGTGCAGGCCCAGCTGACTCCAGCAAAGAAAGTGCATCGTGCCCGTAGGGGAGACTGTTGGAGCGGGAATGGGTTTGTAGCTGAGCAGGACCACGTGAATATGCAGCACGCCGCGGCAGACACGAAACGCTTACCGAATGAGAGCCTGCGTGTCCGTCGAAACAGTGCGGCTGCGGGATCGTCGTCGACGCGTGCGGTTCGCTACTGTGGTGGCTATATGGCATGTCATACTGCTGCTGCTGTTGCTGTTGCTGGGATGCGGATCCTGCGAGGCTGGACAGCCCCGCATTATAATGGCCTACGTGGTCGTAGTGGGCGGGTATGCAGTAGCTCGAAAGCTCCCAGTATTGCCCCTCCAAGAGCTGCCCGTTTTGGTCACGACAGCCTTCGTTGAAACGCAGTCCTTCGACTTTGTAGCCGTTAGGCAGACCCTCAGGGAACGAATTCAGGGCCACCTGCTGTCTTAGGTAGGCATCGTCTGGGATATCGTTCTGAGGAAACATAAAGCCAATACGTAAGGAAGTTTTGGAATATGACAATAAGGAAACAAAGAAAAGTACCTGATAACGATCGTGGCGGGGAGAAGGAGGGTAGAAAGACGACGGTTCGTTGTCAGCTCCGTAATGAACCTGATCGTTTTGGACGTAATCTGTCTGTCTCGACGAGTAATTTGGAAGACCGATGGTGTTCATGATCTCGCCGTTGGTCGCGGTGTACTGTTGGGGTGACCACGACGCGTGCTGATTCGGAGAAATGTGGTGGAAAGGATTGAACGCGCGGTGACAGTCGTCGTCGGTGTGTGGGTAGACGGATTGCATGGTATTGGGCGGGAGGAGGGGAAGGGTGGATATTGCGGTCAAGACCAAGCTGCAAGGCGAAGACTTTGTGCTATTTATCAGACAATCCGAGCCTTGAGGCGCGATTTTAGGACTAACTTCGATAGCACGTGGGGTACCGGTAATAATAAAAAATAAGTGTGACTGCCAGGACTTGGATTTAATCTACACAAAGAAAGTGGACGAGTTCAAGGTGAAGAATATTCGAATGTTGCAGTCTATCGTGATCATGAGGACATTCGAGCTTCGCGAAAACGTCTTCAGCTGGTAGATCACATCGAGAAGAGCTGCTAAATGGGCCAGGTATGAGACTCCTGGGAATGCACAGCTACTTTCGAACGTTTCGTGGCTTGCGCACCGCTGGCAGCAGGGTAACCTTATATCCCAAACAGACCATACAATGTACGGAGACGTCTGAGAGAGCTGGGCTGTGGATGTGACGAGAATATCTAGATGTGCGCCAATCAGAAACAGCGACGAATGAAGTTCAATAGCCATCGCGTAAACGACGTAACTCCTCTGGCATAAAGATATCTCGGAATAGCGCGTTCATGAAGAAGGTAACGTTTGGGCGAGGTCTGATGGGGACTCATAGCACTAGTCGTGATATCCGGCAACCACGGCAATATTAATCCTGATTGAAGTTCGAAGTGAGGGAGGTACCCTCTAGGAAGCGCAATGAGCCCAGACCGTCTGCACCGACGGTAAGGAAGATGTGGGGGAGCGTCCGAAGGATGGGTCAGGTCGCCGGTCACAACGTAATACACAAAAACAGAAGGTCAGACACAAGTTATAGGGCAGCGAGTTGTGAAGTCTCGGAGGGTGATATACGAGTCGAATGCAGATGATGGACCCAGTGAGAGTGAACGTGAGAGTCGAGTCTTGTGTCAGTTGTCAACCTGAATAGCAACTTGACACGGGGTAAGGGGCAAGGTACAAGGTCGCCGTCAACTGGCGATTGGCTGTCACAATACTGGGTGGAGCATTGTCATTTTCAACGAGGAACCATGAAAAAATCCGATAATCGCTCTTCGGAAGTAGCCAGGTCGATTGGGGTCTTTTATACTTTTCATATTCACAAGGTAAAGCCTAAGTGATTGCGTTGGGATTAGATGGCACCAGCCCATCCGGATTACGATCGATATGAAGATCGTCCCACACCCCGTGCCAGCAAATGAACATGAATGGGCACCGTTTCCGCACATGTGAGAGCAAACTATCATGAAAAAGGACAAGGACAAGCAGACAACACAAGGTGACGAGGAAGAGTAGGACCTTCATCTTCGCAGGGGAAGCTTCCTGATGACCTCGTGTACCTTGATCAATGGGAAGATTGCAGGCTGGGCGCTGCCTCGTGCTCCAGAACACGTTACGTCATCTTGTCTGTCAAAGTAGCCTGAACAGCATCCATCTTTAGGCGTGAACACGTTACATGTACATCGGTCTGATGCTCGCCGAGTCCGAGGGTTGGTTTGCCGTTTAATACACCGGGAAGTACCCGCAGCCTGCACGAGAAAGATTGACTTGGCAAGGATTCGAGGGTTGTGTTACCTCGAGTCGCGATGCCTATAGAAGATGGGGGGGTTGACGACGCTGAGACCGTGCTGCAACACGCTGCTGCCGGAAATCTTCCGCCTGATCTGATTGCGTGATTGCGTGCTTTTGCCGTAGCGAGAGCAGAGGATCCCTTTCCACACATGGGAGGCTGGTTGGAAAACGAGAGGCGTGTGCTTGCATGAAGTCCGAGCTGCTATGGCACCAACACGGTTGACGCCGTTTGGACACACTCAGAAAGTGGACAACCCTGGCTGTGTTGTGACAGATGCTAGAGCAACTGCCTCAGGCTGGTGATCCTGGTGCGTATAAGGTGTCTCATAGATCCAAGAAAGAAAAACGCATCACCTTTGTATACCAATGAGACATAAACTACCCGGGTCATCGTCTTCAGAGGGAAAACCCCGGTGACGAAGTCGTAACACATTATCTTCCAGCTAGTAATAGAAGAAAAACATACTGTATTTTTCAGCTGAGACGGGGCGCAGGCTCTATAAGCGGTCTGCGGCCGTTCAAATCCTTACTCCGCCTCGTCCGCCGCCTGCGCGCCTTTGACTCGGAGCTTTGAGGCCGATCATCCGAGTCGTTCGCTCTCATAACCAGCATCAGAGCCATATACAATGTCCAATTTATGGATCAGGACAAGAGGAGTCAGCCGTTACTCGTGTTGCGGCCGTTGGAGTCAGGTTAGCGGGTAACCCGTGCACTGCAATTCAAGTGATCGTTTCAAGTTCTGCTGAATTAGCACTCAATACATATGTGGCAGTTGGCGCGTCCTATTGATCAACATCCTCCTGATTATCAGTCTTCAGGAGCTCAAAGACCCAGCGCACGAGGCTAGGCATTACCTGAACATGCCCGTCACCCTCCCCGTCGAAACAGTGGACGAGATACTGGGCCACGTCGGACCTTACGCCGACATCCTGAATATCGCTTTATGTAGCAAAGCGTTCAGCTCGGTCGCCATACCACACCACCTGCATTACCGCGACATTCGCTCTAAACTGCACCACGAGTCACTTTGGTCGTGGCTTTCTCGCCCGGATGACCTTCACGCAGCCAACATTCGGTCGCTCACCGTCATAAACGATTCTCACGACGACATGTCGGCGGAGGATCCTTCCGGTCGTGAACGAGTCCCCGTCCAGTTCTCGCGGTCTGGATACCAACCGTGCCATACACTGACGGCAGACGATTGTTGTGAGGCAGAAATCGGATTGATCTCTGCCCTGAGACGGATGTCGTGTCTGCACCAGTTCCGCTGGCACCGCTCATCCAGACCTGCCTTACAAGGTGACGACGACATTTGGACCATTCTCGAACGGTTGGGTACAGTCAAGGTGCTGGACATCCTCGATATGGACGTTGACAACCTCCAAGTCGTGCCTATCACGCTATCCAACACAGTATGTAGGCCCATGGTCTACAGTTGTAGTAACGTATAATCTGCTGATACTTGTCAGTTCCTCTGTTTGAGCGGGTTCACAAGTCTGAGGCTTCAAATACACAACCCCGAGATACGTTTTCTTGAACAAATGCTTCTGGATAATTGCCCCGGTCTTGAGGTAAATTCGCAGTCCATGGTGTTCCGCCGCACCATCTCACTCGGTCACTTACCTGTAGGTTTTATCGCTGGAGTTGAAGATCCAGCAACACCTGCACACATCCAGTATCGAGAGACTCCTCCGGAACGCCAACTGGCCAAATTTACGGGTGCTCCGTCTGTGTGGTGCCGTGCACTGCCATGTGGCTGGGCTCGTGCGTTTCTTGACGGCTCATCCCACAATCGAGGAACTTGCGCTCGCGCGAATGATGCCTGGGCATGGTTGGCCGGAGTTCCGACTGCCGTCAAACGCATTGCCCAACCTGCGACACCTTGAATGCTCCTCAGCGCAAGCTGTCACGCTCCTCAAAAACGGACCCACGCGTCCCCTCGAAACTTTACGCGGTGTTGAAGTGCACGACCACGTGCGCATTGCAGATTATTTCAGCCGAGATGAATATTGGGGCGACGAAGACGAGCAGATGGAGATACCTTCGCCCTGGAAGGCTTTGTTTTTGAAATGCGTCAGGGCGCAAACGTCCCTCATCCGACTTGGTGTGGTCCACGTGGAAGGAGTCCAAGAGTTCGAGACTCTTGCACGTGTCGCGTCCCGGCTCCAGGAGCTGGACGTCCATGCTGCTAGCTTTTCGATATCAGTAGGTGTTGCAATACGCCGACGACTGGCCATGGCTAATTGTGTTCCCTTCCTCTTGCTGCCTTTTCGTATCAGGACGCCGAGTGGAATAGATTGTACGGTCTTGTCCCGTCCCTCGAAGTAACGCGAACCACTTTAGTTTTTCAATCGGAGTGGGTCGATAAGATAAATGACCGCGTCCAGGGTCTTGTAGAGGCGTGTCCAAAGCTGAGGCTGATCTGGACCTGGACTCGCTTGACGAAGGTGGTGATCATTAGAAGCGGGAAGCCAAAGGGCGTGCAATGGGTTGTGCGGCATTGGGGAGAGAGCGACGATCCGGTCGTAAAGGATGGAGAAGACGTTTATGGACCTTGAGTGATGTGGGACCTTGCATCGATAAAGTGGGTACATTTAAAAATGTCACTTTTCGCATCAACAACAGCATGGACATGTGTTCATATCATACTGTTCCGTTCCCATTAGGTGGACGTGTCCTTCGTGAAGCACCGTTGTCAGGCACTTGCTGAGCATGTCTGTGGAGGAACTCTGCCATGCCCTGCTTTGCCAATCCGTATGTATACCATCCCCACAATGCGGGGTCAACGTATGAGTAGGGGTGGTCGAACATGCGTTGGTTGCAAACAATGTCGTCAAACGTCGATGCGTCACTGACGCCTGGTGTTGATAAGCAGCTGGGGGCCCAACGAGAATGCGATGCAAGCTTACGTCCGAAATCCTGGATTGTATCTTTGCGCCCAACGAAAAATCCCTGAGCCCAAAACTTCGTTGTCCACGCTGTTCGAAGGATTCAAGATCCTCTCCGGGATACTCTAAAAAGGAGAGGTATCGATGCAGTGAGGTCTTCAATTCGTTCCTTGTCGAATGCACAAGAGACCTCACCTTCGGAACTATGAGAACTTGTGTGACCGTCGACACGGGCGCGAGCTTCAAGTTGCTTGTATGCTGTCATTTTGACCAACTTGAGCCGAAATGCAGGATCGTGCCTGAGGTTGCTCTTCGGTGCAGCAGTCGTGTCCCAGTGGGCCCTCGGAAAAAATAAAAGGCTACGCCGGTCAGAAGATGAACATGCTCATACATGCTTAATGCTTCCTCTGCGCGACTGGCTTGGTGCTGAGTTCAACTTGAAGGCGGTCATTCACTGAACTTTGTCTACTGTGCGGATTCATCCATGCTGTAAGGCATACACGACACTCGCAAATACTAGTAGCCGGCGCCTTCGAGAATCGCAATCGAGTTCCAAGAAAGAAACTTTCAACAGTGAAAGCCGATCGCGATTCGGGGTCGCCCAGAGAGTTTAATGCTGGAATCGAAGTTCCGCAAACATTCTTAACGTACATTTCAAATAGACGGGAAGGGTCACCCCTGTCGATTCGGAACATATCCCCAACCACTAAGCGCTAAGCACTATCCCGAAGATCGACAATGACGGGTTGAAACCCTACACCCCCAAACTCAACCCTTTTTTGCCTTCGCAACCCTCTGCCCGCAGGCCAGTTGGCAGCATTGACAAAAACGGTGCGTTGGAGTCCATCGGCTTTCTGCGTATCCACCGTTTCCACTCTGATTGTCGGGCTTCGCGAGGAACCCGAGTCCGAGTCCGAGTCGACGTGCATCGCACTGTCGTGTGCTGTTTGGGGTAAGCCGGAGCTCTCGTCCCAGTCGTGGATCTGGGCCCCGCGGGCCTCGTGGATGTGACCGAACAAGTGCAGGCGTGGGCGGAGGGAGGGGAGACGGGCGAGGAGGGATGCGCAGCCTGCGTGGTCATTGGAAGTTGTGCGGTCGAGGATTTTGTATGGAGGGCCGTGGGTAAGACTATTTTGTGGGGTTGGTTAGAAAGATGGTCAGAGGTAGGGAGACGTACAGAATATCGGTTTGTGGGAACTTCGACGTTAGTTCTGCGATTAAATGTGGGGTGAGCACAAGGTATGGGTCGAGGGATGGATGCTAACCGTCAGCTTCTGTGTCCCGGTCGTAATTGAAGGCCCAATGCCGGAATTGTGGAGTCCACTGTATAGCACGGTAAGGCTAGTCTGCCAATTATTGTGCAACGACTACTAGTGCATACTGGGGATCCATAGACACTCCAAATCTTTCCGCCCTCCTTTGTCTGAAACTCGTACTTGGTATTCTCGAGATATACAATACCTGCATTAACCGCTTTAGGACCTTTCAGAAGATCCCAAATAGCTTTTTCATCCTTAATTACCATGTATCAGTACTAAATAGACAATCAGAAAAAGTTGGGAGGTAGACGACGCACCTCCTTGCCACAGTAATGCCATCTATAAAAATTCGCGTTGTACCAATCCGTGTGCAGGGACAGGTCATGGTTCCCTGCTATAATTCTTCCTCGACGCACCCGTATATTAGGGGCAGCTTACAATTAGAAACCACTCACATTTTAATCTTGTGGGGAAGACTATAAAGCCACGTCATCGTCTCTTGAAAATCATTGAGCGTCCCAGTTCTAGTGAGATCACCGCTGTGCAACAAGACATCTCCTGGAGGAACTGGAAAAGAGCGCGAATGAGTATCGCTTATGCAGACGAAGCGTGTCCATCCTTCTGAGAAAACAGCGGGGATATTTTGGAGGTCGTACTGGAGGTGTGCTACGGCTGTGGGAGAAGAGAGCATGACAGAGTCTTCAAGTTCAAGTTGCGGTCACCGTGAGACGGTTGTTTACTTTTGTTTGGCAAAGGCTTCCAGCTATTACTCGTGGCGTGGGAAGTCGCAGTCCACATCTGAGTCCTGCCATCAGCAAAAGCTACAGATCCTTACCGGTCAATACATGTCACGGTAAGGCCCACAATGACCACCCAGACCACCTTTTTTTCGAGCGTCAAGGGATTGCAATAACTGTGCTTAATAACCAGGTCATGCGAGATATGGTGCAGCCAATCTGGCCGGACTTGCCAGGATGGTGGACATTACCTGGAGCCCCCAAATTTCGGTCACCTTGCCAGGTAGACCTTGCAATCCCCGCACTCTTAAACAGACCTGGTCTTGAGAGTTCGACCTGGTCTTGTAGTCTCTTAGATACCAATGTATGAGTAGTAAATCAATTTATACTACTACTGCGAATCATTACAAAAAATCTATTGCTCGATGCCAATGACAACTCGGAACAGAACACAAATCTCACCCAGCCTTCTTCTTTTTCCCCAGACCTTTCACAGTACTCTTCTTCGCCTTCGACTTGACTGTGACTTTGCGTGGGCTCGGTGGCCAGTGAAAACATTGAATGTGTTTCCAGGTCTGCAGAGGCATATCATAGTTGAAAATATATGCATGTTGATGATGACTTACCCGAAGAAGCATATGCCCATGACATAGGCTTTTGTCAAGCTCATCCTCATCATAATCAGACTGGAAATCATACAGAAAAGACAGAAGGTCCTCTGTGACAACAGGTAAATGGCCATCCTGCAATGCATTGAATGTTCTATAAAGGTGTGAGTTTCATACTACACGATGAGAACAGTATCATACTCACCCCTGTCAATCTTCTCGAAGTCTTTCCCAATATCGTATTGGGCACAGAAGAATGCCGAGGTCTTCGTTGTTGAAGCCATGCACACCCGATTTAGGGCTCTTTTTTGGAATGGCAGGGTGTATTTGTGCTGGCATAATCGAGAGCACCATCCCTGAGGCTTCTGCAGTCATCGGACCGTGCACTACTTAATTTCTCGTTCATCTGTTACAGAAGTAAGTACAAATATGCATGAACTCAGATGCATATATGCACCTTACCACTTTATAGAGATCATCTAGCTCTTCAAGCTTGTCTCAAAACTTCACCATTCATTTCTTCAAGGCCGGGATCTTGTCAAGTATGTACTGATATATGCGTAAGTTGTATGTGTTCTTCTTTTCTTTTGCTCTGTACCGGGTTGTGGTCAGTACATGACTAAAACATGAGTATATGCTTACTGTGGTGTCTTGTTATCCGGCTCTGGCACTTCGTCTTCTTCCTCATCTGAATGCTCGCCTTCAATCTTCATACCTGTGTGAAAAACCTGAAAAAAATTGGTGAAAGGGTTCTCGCTCTGTGCAATCCATTGAGCGATCTGAATATATGGGTCTAGCTCTGTAGTCCTGAGGACAAAGGATTAGTACAACATTAATATTATCGAAACACTCATCGAAAGATTACTTTAAATTTTTCCTGGATCTGTTATCCAAGGCTGACAATAAAGTTCTCTTCTCCAAATGGCGTCGCTGGATCTGGGCATCCTCACTAGCTACTGAGGGATCAACATTGTCAGAATCTTCTATAACGGGCAAGAGACTTGGGAAAATGGGGGGAGATGGGGGGAGATGGGGGGAGATGGGGAGAGAGGCTCGGAGACTAAGTTCCAAGTTGACATGTTCCAAGTCACAATGTCACACTCACCCGGGACGCGGCTTGGACCACCACTGGAAATGTCTGCGACTCTCCTCAACAATGTCCTTGTCTTGACTGTGAATATCCTTGAACCTCACTATAATACCTACGCTGTCAAGCTACCTGTTACTGATATTACAGCACTGTATGTCTTTCACTACTATTTGTTCGTGCATTTTGAATTGACCTTCAGAAATTTTAGGAACCTGGAATGTGAGATTGTAAGATGAGGATTGACGTTCAAGTTGTGCCGTGTTTTACCCGCTCACACACAACAGACTCTTGTCATCAAATTGCGACTCAACCCCAAGATTGAAGAAACTGTCAAACTCAAAGACGAACAGTAAGTAGATTCCGGACATATATATTCTATGATACGCTGACATGCCATCCAGACCCGCTCTGCACCTATTTGCACAGCCTGCTTCTTGCCTCACTAAACGCATCCCACCAACTGGCATCGCTCACTCTCCCAAGACTCACTAAACCCTCGAACACATTCTTGTCATGACGTGACTTTTACCCCTATCTAGTTTCCTTTTTCGAACATTCTTTCGTCCTATTTCGGACATTCACACAGCCTATAAACAATTGCTGCATGGACATTCTTTAATTATATCTTCTTTGATCACAAGGCACAACAACAGTGTTCCGCTCCAGACTTGGCCTGCCACATGGTTGCTCCACCGATCTATTTCCATCCACCACTGATCAGATTTCGTCCTAATCTCCATTTGGATTAATGAGCACAAGGCACACCATTCCTAAACACGCTTCCGGATTCTGGACCCACAAACGATCGATCAGACTTCCATCGATCGATTACCAGATAAACTCGACAGCTGCCAATCATTGTTTCGGTCCATAGCCTTGCCCATAGCCTTGCCCATAGCCTTTCAATCGTGAGGCTATCCCGCTATCTTGGTTCATAAACATGCGCTGACCTCATCATCCTTTTATAGTATATCTCTTTCTTCACATATCCTTTCTTTCTCGTGCTGTGCACATTATCACCTGACCATTGCCTGCAAGCACAGCGTGTCCAATTCACGTCCTAATGTAGTAGTACACAGCCACTGTAATATTTAGTGTATATATTGCAATAAACGAGTAACAGACTCTCCAGTCTGTTATCTCAGGATTACCACCATATCCTTCTAAGATGGCTTTCTGGCGACCTCTCTCCTCTCTCTTCCCTCTTATCCTCCTCCTCTAACCTTTCGCTTCATCCTCTGGTCTTGTATCTTTACAGGATAACCGGTACTTTATTGTATTTGGTGTCGCCCTGACAATTCTGACGTAATGGTTCTATCGCACGAAGAAGAAGATGAAACCCATCAGCATCTGTATTGGTATGCGTGTGTTATTGGCATCTTTCATGCAAGTGTTCGACATGTTGGCCCCCAATCAAAGTCATCGGTTGAACAGAAGATGGACTTCCTGTGGGTAAGGTGGTTTGGGCGTGATCTGACACATTGCGCAGGTCGGAAAGCCCAATGATTACATCGTCTCGGATTCATGAGTCAAGAAGATCTGGGTGTGTTTGGATTTTTGGACCCTGCAGACGTCATCCACAGTGTGCATATTATGCCAGTGTTTGTATATGGGCGCACAGATCGTTTGCTCTCTCCTTCAATTGCACGACAACCTTCTGAAGCACACCAAGACTGGGTTTATTATTATGTGGGAATGTAAGTCTACAATTCTCGTTGTCACAGCGTTTCGCCACAACTATACTAATATAATGTCACTGTAAGGTTTGTCAATTGCGATATGTGTCATGACATGACTTTTACCCCTATCTAGTTTCCTTTTTCGAACATTCTTTCATCCTATTTCGGACATTTATACAACCTTTAAACAATTGCCACATGGACATTCCCACCAATTCTTTTATTATATCTTCTTTGATCACAAGGCACAACAACTGCATTCCGCTCTGGACTCAGCCTGCCACATGGGAACTCCACCAATCTATTTCCATCCGCAACCGATCAGGTTTTGTTCTAATCCCCATTTGGACTAATGATGACAAGGCACACCATTCCCAACTCGCTTCCGGATTCTGGACCCACAAACGATTGATCACACTTCTATTGATCGATCACCAGATAAACCTGACAGCTGCCAATCATTATTTCGGTCCATAGCCTTGCCCATAGCCTTGCCCATAGCCTTTCGATCGCAAGGCTATCCTGCTATCCTGGTCCACAAACATGCACCAACCTCATGCCCAATGATCATCTTTATTTAGTATATTCCTTTCTTCACATTTCCTTTCTCTCTTGTGCTATGCACATTATCACCTGACGATTGCCTGCAAGCACAGTGCGTCCGATTAACGTCTGAATGTAGTAGTACACAGCCACTGTACCATTAGTGTATATATTGCAATAAATGAGTAACAGACTCTCCAGTCTGTTATCTCAGGATTACCACCAATAATCTTTGTGGCATCTAAATCATAGCTTTCTGGCGACCTCTCTCCTCTCTCTTCCCTCTTATCCTCCTCCTCTAACCTTTCGCTTCATCCTCTGATCTTGTATCTGTACAGGATAACCGGTACTTTGTTGTATTTGGTGTTGCCCTGACAATAACTGTGAGACCTTCATACAGCAACTCACTCTTTACATTTCCGCCAAACAGACTGAATTCGCCGATGACAATGCGAAAATCATATTTGCCCTTTCCTATATGATGGGCAAATCCCAACCCTACGCCAATATCATGATCAAGAAGATCGAAAAACACTTTGCCGACCCCACCAATCCTCTTCGACCCTATCCATTCAACGACTACAACAATTTCATCCATGAGTTAAAGCAGAACTTCGCGGATCCCAACGTAGAGCGCACCGCGCACTATAAACTCAGACAGCTCAAGCAGAGTAACAAGACTGCTGACAAGTTTGTCCTTGAGTTCTGAGTCCATGCCGAAAGGACGGACTACAACAACACCGCTCTTGTCAAGAAATTTGAAGAGAACATGAATGACACCTTGAGACGTAAAATCTACAGCCTTTCCACCCTCCCAAAACACATCTCAGATTGGTACAAATGGGCCATGAAACTAGACCGTCAATGGAGGGTTTACGAGAAAAACAGCATGATGACAAGGAGACCAGATGCGGGATGCCTGCAAGAAACACAAGCACAGAGGCAGGGGTACACAAACCCTTGGGCTCAAAAGAACAGAGATACACGCGATCCAAAGATGGGTCAATGGAAAAATCCAGCAAAAGCCTACGACAGCATTGAGATACCGGCAGGGGTGCCTAACACAAGATATCCAACAGTAAATCCCAATGCGATGGAGATTGACAAGACTAAAGCATGGAAGCAGACACAACACTGCTATCAATGCAGAGGTCAAGGTCATATTGCACGAGACTGCAAAAACAAGATCGACATCAGGACCATGTCGTACAAAGATATGGAGAAGCACTTCCAAGGCGGAAGCACAGATAGCAGAAAAGACAATGACGACAACGATGACAATAGAGATATTGGGGACGAAGAACAGAATACAGATTTTTAGCCAAGTCAATAGTTTTAGCTACAGGCTCATCGACTTCAAATGTACCAGACTCTGACCAAATGATACGCGTAAACAGAACTGGGAATGTAGTGAGGAAAGAAGCAAGAAAAGAAGTCGAATGAGAAGAAAAAGAAGACAAAGACAAACTAAAATGCCAAGCACTAACTTGCCAAGGATCTTCTACAGGAAAATGACCAAAAGCAACAATGGTACATGAAGTACTATTCAACAAAGCTTTGGACGAAGAAGAAACTATGGAATATGAAGTGTGCGACGCATGCAATGCAGGATCAAAAAGGAAATCACAAGGAGGCAGACTGATCAAACATTATCTTTATAGACCTGGGTTTTAGGGTTTTAGGGTTTTTCAAAACCACCAACAGAACCAATGCTGCTACCACCTAAACCGAAACCTTCACCACAACCAGAAAAACCCACAGATACGTTTCTACCGATTGAAAAAACACTGACAAAATCTGTAGAAAAGAAATATGTTCGAAACATGAACATCGACACAAAGACCGCGACAAAGGTCAACATTGGACTAAAAACCTTGGATTGACAAGAACATTTCAACTTAGACGCACTCCTTGACTGTGGAGCAACGTCAACGTTTATCGACAAAGGATTTGCACAAAGACTCAAACTCTCAACAAGAAGGTTAGAGAAAGCCGTCCCGGTCTACAATGTTGATGGAATAGAAAACATAAACAGATCAATCAAAGAAGAAATAGATCTGGTAATGTCCTATCAAGGGCATAAAGAACGAATAACCTTTGCAGTGACGAAACTCTCTGTACCAATGATCCTCGGACACTCGTGGCTCAAGAAGCACAACCCAGAGATCGATTGGAGAACAGGAAAAATGTCAATGACAAGATGCCCCCCTGAATGTGGAACGGAACACCACACACAACATAAGGCCAACAAAAAGATATCGAAATGGGCCATTCCCGATCACGTCCTAGAATTCAAAAGAGATGAAGAAAGCAAAGAAGAATACATCAACAGAGCATGGTATTCCCCAGGAGAAGAGAAGTTTTGGAAAGAAGTGCGAGATCTGGAAGACGAACAAAGAACAGAACAAGTATTTGTTTGTTCTTCAGATGGAATGAACACTGAATTCCACAGAAACGAACCTGGAGAACTCCTCTATGTTGAAAAACAAGAAGAAGGCTGGAAGGCCTACGAAATCAACGCTACGGCACACCATGAAAGCTGGTACTACGACCAGAAATTCAATGACAGAACAGACGAAGAAGTGGTGCCAGAAGACTACAAAGAGTTTGCTGATGTTTTCAATAAACAGCAATCGGAACGAATACTGACAAATAAACCATGGGATCACCATATTGATCTCAAAGAAGGATTCCAACCGGAGAAGTCGAAAATCTATCCATTGTCGCCAAAAGAACAAGAAGAGCTCAACAAGTTCCTCAATGAACAACTATGCAAAGGATATATCATCCCTTCTAAATCTGAACAAACCGCGCCCTTCTTCTTTGTCGACAAGAAAGACGGTAAATTCTGACCAACCCAAGACTATTGATACCTCAACTCTTGGACCATCAAAAATAACTATCCCCTCCTCTTAATCCCTGAACTCATCGATAAACTTTGTAGCGTGAAAGTATTCATGAAGATGGATCTACAATGGGGCTTCAACAACATCCGCATAAAAGAAGGAGACCAATGGAAAGCCGCCTTCAAAACGAATAGAGGCAGCTTCCAACCAGAGGTTATGTTCTTCAGACTTGTAAACTCACCGGCTACATTTCAGACAATGATGAATGCCATTCTCAAAGACTTTATCAATGCAGGAGTGCTAGAAATCTATATGGACAACATTCTCATCTTCACCAAAACCAAAGAAGGACACCAAGAAATCATCAAACAAGTACTTCAACGACTACGAGAAAATGATCTATATCTCAAGCTGCAAAAGTGTTTCTTCGACAAGATGAAGTCGAATATCTTGGAGTCATCATATCGGGAGATGGAGTATGCATGGACCCTAAAAAGGTACAAGGAGTAAAAGATTGGCCAATGCCAACAATGGTCAAACAACTCCAGAGTTTCCTTGGGTTTGCTAACTTCTACCGACGCTTCATTGAAGGCTTTTCTAGGATTGCAGGACTGCTGCACAAACTCCTGCAAAAAGAGAAGAAATGGGACTTGTCAGGGCGACACCAAATACAATTAAGTACTGGCCTTCCTATGAAGATACAAGACTAGAGAGTGATGCAAAGTGGTTAGAGGTGAAGAGGGAGAGAGGGGAGGTCGCCAGAATGCTATGACTTAGATGCCACGAAGATTATTGGTGGTAATCCTGAGATAACAGACTGGAAAGTATGTTACTTGTTTATTTCAATATATATACTAAATGGTACAGGTGGCTGTGTATTACTACATTGGGACGTAAATTGGACGCGCTAGGCTTGCAGGCAATCGTCAGGTGATAATGTGCATAGCACAAGAGAGAAAGGAAATGTGAAGAAAGGAATATACTAAATAAAGGTGATCATCGGGCATGAGGTCAGTGCATGTTTGTGGACCGGGATAGCAGGATAGCCTTGCGATCGAAAGGCTATGGGCAAGGCTATGGGCAAGGCTATGGACCGAAATAATGATTGGCAGCTGTCAGGTTTATCTGGTGATCGATCAATAGAAGTGTGATCAATCGTTTGTGGGTCCAGAATCCGGAAGCGAGTTGGGAATGGTGTGCCTTGTCATCATTAGTCCAAATGGGGATTAGAACAAAACCTGATCGGTTGCGGATGGAAATAGATTGGTGGAGTTCCCATGTGGCAGGCTGAGTCCGGAGCGGAATGCAGTTGTTGTGCCTTGTGATCAAAGAAGATATAATAAAAGAATTGGTGGGAATGTCCATGTGGCAATTGTTTAAAGGTTGTGTAAATGTCCGAAATAGGACGAAAGAATGTCCGAAAAAGGAAACTAGATAGGGGTAAAAGTCACGTCATGACAGGACTGGGAAGTGCAACAAGAAGAAGCCTTCCAAAAGATGAAAACGACATTCACCACTGAGCCGATACTTGCTTACCCTGACACGACAAAACCCTTATGTGTAGAAGTTGACACATCAGGATACACTACTAGAGGTGTGCTGAGCATGCTATGTGATGATGGTAAATGGCACCCCTGTGCCTACATCTCCAAAAGCTTGAATGATGTTGAACGCAACTATGATGTCCACGACCGAGAAATGCTAGCGATCATGCAAGCATTGTACGAATGGAGACACTACTTGGAAGGAGCAGATGAAAAGATTGAAATACTAACCGATCACGATAATCTGAAATATTTCATGACTCAACAGAAACTCAACCGTAGACAAGCACAGTGGTCTTTGGAATTGTCAAGATATGATTTTGATCTCAAGCACCAACCTGGGAAACAAAATCAAAAACCAGATCTCCTCTTGAGATGCGAGGACCTTAAAACGGGGGAAGATGATAACAGAGACAAGATTCTACTAAAACCTGAATTTTTTGCCATTAACGCTTTGAAACAGGGTCACACGTTGATTGCAGCAGAAGAACAGGATATCCTCAAGAAGGTCAGATGAAGCAAAGAGTACGATGAGGCAGTGGTAAAAGCAGTAGAAGAGTTGAAAAGATCACCGACAAAAAGACTATGATCGGAAGAATGGTCAATGGAACAAGACTTGGTCCTATACAGAGGAAAAATTTACATCCCTAATGATCCAGAACTCCGACAAAAAATCACCAAACTCTATCACGAATCATGAATCACCGGCCACCCAGGAAAATGGAAAACCATCGAACTCATCACATGAAACTACTGGTGGCCCAGACTCACAAAATACGTCAACTCTTACATCAAAGGTTGCAATACCTGCAACCGATCCAAAATCATTCCCAAACAACCTTTGGGAAAACTACGACCCAATCCTATTCCGACTAGACCATGGCAAGACGTGACCGTAGATCTCGTAGTCAAACTCCCAGAAAGCAAGGGATACGACTCGATCATGGTAGCCGTCGACAGACACGGAAAGAGAGCACACTTTATCCCTACCAATGAAGAACTTTCATCCATTGGAAGCACTAATCTCTACCTAGACAACGTCTGGAAACACCATGGACTACCCAAATCCATCACTTTAGATCGAGGACCACAGTTCACCTCGAACCTTATGAAAGAACTCAACAAACGGCTTGGCATCAAAACCAAGTTATCAACCGCCTACCACCCACAAACAGATGGACAGACCGAACGGGTCAACCAAGAACTCGAACAATACCTTTGAATGTTCGTCAATCACCGACAAGACGATTGGGCTGATTGGTTGCCAATGGCCAAATTCGCCTATAACAACAAAATCCATACCTCCACGCAACAAACCCCATTCTTCGTAGAAACTGGATGACATCCTTGAATGGGTTTTGAACCACTTAGAGAATGCAAGTCAGAAGAAGTGAAAGAATATGCAGAAAGGATGAAGAACATACACAAAGAAGCACAAAGTGCATTGGTCAAGGCAGCCAATGAAATGAAGAAGTATGCAGATAGATGTAGAAAGGAGGCAATGGAGTATAAAGAAGGAGATTTAGTATGGCTAGAGGCAAGCAATATCGATCAAAACAGACCATCTAAAAAGCTAGCTGACAAACAACTTGGGCCGTACAAAATCACCAAGAAAATCAACCCAAACGCTTACAAACTTGACTTACCCAAACACTTCAAAATCACCAATAGTTTCAATACATCCAAATTACGACCATACCATCCCCCCACCATTCCTAATCAACGACGACAACCCCAGAGACCGATAGAAGTAGAAGGAGAAGAAGAGTACGAAGCAGAAGAAATCATTGACTCAAAGATTCATCAAGGAAAGCTCCAATACCTTGTCAAATGGAAAAACTACAGAGCATAACACATGGGAACCCGAGACAAACCTACGAAATGCGAAGAAAAAGATCAATGAGTACCATCGAAAACATTCCAATGCTCCTCACCGCATCAATTCTACCGTGTTTAAAGAAATTCCTTTCAGATCACTTGAGACCTTAACTGATCTCCAAGCCACAATCAACGAGGTGAAAAGAACGAAACACATCCCCACAGAACCCCCTAAAAACTTCATACCAATATTCACTGATGCCACACCAAAATACATAAATCCAAAGAAATCAAAATATCGCAAAAAACAGAACTCCGATCATATTACCACAGACATGACCGTAAACATCGAACCCTCTCATATGACAAACATATACAATGGATCGAAAACGTCTTTGAGGAGTCCAAACCATCTACTGCACAAGATCAAATATCTTTGGCTATATGAACTTGGTTCTGTTCGAGCAATCACCACTGTTCTTTCCATCCTTCCATCAACATCCCCAGATTCTGAAGGAATGTACACTTATCCCATTTACCGCACCTCTAAACTCCGAAATCCCATTATGTTATTCACCGCCAAACAACTCCACAAGGCCAAAATTGTCCCATATCCTCACGAAACTCATCTGTTGATAATCACCAATTATGAACTCGACAAGATGATCCAAATACAACCTCGTGTAGACACAAGCCTTGAAGAGGGGGTGATGTCATGATACGTCAATTCCTTTATCTTTTCCCTTACCTTTTCTCCATATTCCTTCACTACACGCATTCAGATTACTCATACATGATTACTATCATCCAATGCTTACTCATTGCTTCATATGTCATTCCGACGGCTTACTCATCATTCCGACAGTTTACTCATATGTAGTTACATCATTCCAACGGTAGCACACAGACCAGAGCTTACACATCCCCTTTCCACAACATTCCATACTATTCTTTGTATTAGTCATACACCCTATAAAAGCACCAGAGTTCGACTGGAAACCCCAGCTCGAATCTCTTGGGATTACTGCTAAAGCACATACCGCAGTCTTCAGAACTCACCACCACTCTCTCCTCTCATCTTATACCTCATCCTCGGTTCTTACATACATTTAACCACTCTTATCATTTGTAGGGACACCTTATAGTGTTGCCCTAACATGGAGGTAGGTGCCATGGCTGAGGAAGAAACTGACAAGGAGACATTGCTGTGGGGTTTTGGAGAAGATGATGAAGCCATTGTGGAGTCGGATGAGTCAGAGGACAAAGACAAATGATTTGATTATGGGTATGTAAAGGACAACAGTGACGAGGAAGAAGATGATGAAGGAGAGGGCGAGAAGGAAGATGAAGAAGAAGGGGACAAGGAAATGGGTCCCAAAGATGGCGAAGAGACCTGGCAGGATGATCCCTTCAGAGACGAGTATGTGCCGCTGTAGTATACCTTGCCTTCTAATGTCATTGTGATTTTATGGCCTTCATTGCAATGTCATGTAAACTATCTACCATCCTGCGGTTCACCTTACAAGACTGCCACCTAATTCCGGCAACCAGGTAAGCCTTCCCAATCTTCGTGATGCCTTGCAATTTCTTGCCTCGCGTGCACTTCCTTACCCGTCCAGAAATGGTAAGACCAAGAACCCCAAAGTTTACCAAGATGACCTTGCAAGATGAGTGGAGACTCGATGGGTCTTATTCGATCCCATCAGAGAACCAACAGAACCGGTCCAATGGGCGAAAGAAGTCATCCCACCCTTCTTGGGAGCCATCCACGCGAGCCTTCAACATTCTCTACCTAATAATTGTAAACACTCATACACAGCTGTACAGAGTGGTATATCCTGAATATTATGTGGGTTTTGTAACAGTCATGGCACTTCGCTGTTCTACTTTCTTTCTTAAAACTTTCTCCAGCAGCTCCGGCTCAGTAACCAGCCCGCAATGTTGTATTGAGCAGCAGGTAAATTTCCCGCTTGGACTAACCATTCCCTCTGCTGCCTTCGCAAGATATCACAGTTCCCAGCCCGACCCCTCGGGAAAATGGTGTAGACATTTTGTTTCTTTGTTCAGACTAATTGCCCCCCCCCCATGACACAACAGAAATTTGGTTCTGCTAATCCATCACGATGGCAACTGCTGTTCACATGCCCTCACATGAGACCCATGGCCGGTTTGCAGGTTCTCAAACACTGAGTCCCGCCCCTTGTCTATCACAAATCTGGAGTTGCTGATTTTCTATGCCATTTACAGGATGTAGAAATACTCTTTGTGAGCTCTGTGCATGCAGTTAAGCCGTGGATGTAGCAGGATTTTATTCTCTGGGGATGCATGTGCCATCCAAGTCCCTAGTGTGCAATATGCCCAACTTGGATGTGGTTGGGCTTTGCAAAAGCAATCTGGTGAGCTGTCTAAGTTATCTATTGAAGTTGGACCCCCCATGTTCAAGTTCCCTGCCCCTCAGGCTCACCCCCCTCTTGATGTCACATCGAATCTCTATCTCTGCACTGCTCAATCCCACTGACCCCCATGTCTTTCAGGCTGCTTCCACCCCCGCCTCCAACTTGAACTCAATAGGTAGCGTTGGCCATTCCCCATTCCCAGCGCCACCACTGGTTGGCCTTCCGTCAATGCAACCACACATAGAAGTTCGCCATAATGTATCCCTGAACAGAAAAACCACCCTTGACACACTTTACATCTATGGCATTCACACTTTGGTTGAGTATCCTGAAACCAGCGAAACCGGGACCATCGGCCACCTTTTTCAGGTTGACCCTTTGAATTGGACAAACCCGTGTCTCAATTTTGCATACTCGCTCAGACCGCCCAAAGGAAGTTCAAAGAAGGGTAATGAGGTTCACACCCCTCTACTTGTAGATACCACCAACCATCCTGTTCCGTGCTGCGAGAGTCACTTCACTTGTATGTAGACTACTTTAATATCATGACTAATTTGTGAACACCAACTTTCGTCATCCTAGGCTCCAGTGCCAAAGCCTGCTCACATGCTGAATATGACAAGGTTTCTCAACCACACACTTCTGCAAACTGTGTAGCCCTCCAAGAACGCATGTTGAATGACCGTGAAGATTGTCTTATGTCATCATCTCCAACACACAATATTTTCAACAAAACAGCATCTTTCCTCACTGCTCTGCAAAAGACCGGATGCAGCACACCTGCCCACGAATCAACACAGATACATGTCTCAGAGCACATGCAATGAAACAGGACACACGAAGTCCTCACCAAAAATCAAAGAGGTTATCTCACCCCGTTAGGTCGTTGTTGAGGCCAGATTATCTTTGAATATGACTATCATGGGAAAGGGTTGTTACGGTGTGTTTCAAACTTTATAATACTCATGCCTGTCCTCTGAATGACATATGTAGATGTGAACACTACAAAAAGCTCATGAACCGAGATCACCTTATTGACTACAGCATCAACGACAGATCCTATGACCTGGATTACATTGAAGCTGAACTGACCGAGGATTTCGATGAGCTTGATCAAATCGAAAATTTCGCGCATGCATTAGGGTATGGCCCAAGAGTGCTGTGTACCACTGTTGCAAATTTTTCCAGCCAAAGAGTCTACTGTCATAAGTCATCCAAGTTAAAACTGCCGGTTCATTCGTTGCTCATGAAAGATGATACACTTAGCTTGTGATCATTGAGACAAACACAACAATTTAATTCAGGCTGAGATAGACCACCTAACATGCACCTGTTGTTTTTGTGTTTTCCAGCCACTCCCTGAATACCGAGATGTGTGTCCTTATGTCCTTATTACATCATGCAGTTCTCATCCACACCCTATTCCCCTCCCGTCCAAAACACCTCCAGCTATTTGGGAAGAGGTTGTTAAATTACTTCAAAGTCTGAATGAAGATTTGCCTGACATCACTATGCAAAGGTTTCTGCACCATCCGACCATCAAATACTACCTTCGTAGCAAGTTCCCGCACTTAGTATCACCAACTCTAAGTGATCTTCACGTGTCCCTCGCAAATTGATCACAAATCAAGACCTACATTCTGCAGGTCAAGAAGGAGTGTTTTCCTGTAGGTACCGGATGAGATGGTGTGTCATTCAAATGCTTGAAAACTGTACATAGCTGATAGATATTTTTGCTAGGAATTATTCACTTGAAAAAGAAACAAGACTCTCAACTTCCACCTGAGAATCATTATATCTGCTACATTGCAGAGTTTCCAAATGGGGATTCACATGAGGAAGATGATGATGAAGTAGACGGACAGGATAATCTGTGAATAGTCATATGCATGGGCAGAAATAGTAGTGAGAGATTACTTTGTGCACAGTATCTCCAGAGCGACATAGGCTTTAAGCGGGTGGTGGGATTCCAAGAATTTGAGCTGGCATGCCGGGACCGCGACGCCAATACTAGTTTGTAATTTTGTTTCTCACATTATCATGTGTTCTGACACATAATCAGGTGTTATTTTTTGCTGTGTCTACCTCAACCGACAAACTGCCAAACTGCCTTTGCTCATCAGCAGGTATTTCAAGAAATTGAAAAAATTGTGGAAGCCGATACCGGGAAATCATTACGTTGGCGACATCTTCACGCCATGTCACTCAATAAATATGATGGCATGATCTTGCATTGGGCCGCTGATCAGCATGGTGGACAAGCAAAAGGTGTATTAATGTGTTCTGGTTGCTGATCTATGTATGCTCGAGGCCTTGGCTTAGTGTTGCTCCGGCTCCGGCTCTGAGCTGGCTGGGAGCCGCGAGCTGAGCTGATTTTAAGCCAGCCGGTCACCGGCTCGGCTAAGGCTGTGCACTGGCTCACAGCTATGGCTGTCAAAAATCCAAAGCTGCAAGCCGCCAGCTAAGCCGGCTTATATATGTATACTAGTATTTTAATTATATTGCATAGTATACTAGTTATAATTATTAATAGATCATTTTTCAGGCTGTGGACTGACTTTTGCAATTTGTTCAGCCCACGGGTGTGTTTGTTTTCGCGCACACTTGGCCTCAGCCACCGAATTCAAACTCAGCCACCCACCTCAAGACTCCACCAACCGCTCGAGAAAGTGGTAACCGCGGGCAAACAAAGTAAGCAAACATTTATTTACATATTTATTTAATGTACTGTATATATGTATAGGTACACT
>QLPF01003207.1:0-67611 GCA_003314045.1 Hygrophorus pudorinus
AAAGAACAATGGGAAAAAGAACAATGGTGTTTTGTCCATTGTTCAGGACAATGAAAGAGAACAATGAGAATATGAGAACAATGGTAAAGAATAATAAGGATGTCCATATATGTAAAACAATGGTCAATGAACAATGGAAGATAAAAATAATTAAGAACAATGGTGACAGAACAATAAGAATTTCTAATGCAGTCAGTTCTTGCCATATATGTAAAACAATGAGATTCCTGTATTTGTCCTTGTGGAGTCTTGTTTTGTGATGTATAATCTATCCTGGTTTATGTAATGCATTCCCATATGGCATGTGACTTAATGGTAGAATATCTGTAACTTGTGTTGTGCAATAGGGAATATTGTTCTGTAACTTGTTTTGTGTAATAGGAATATTATGGCATAACTTGTGTTGTGTATTAGAGGATATTGTGGGTGATATTTTGCTGTAAAACATAACTGAAACCCAGTTTTAGATGTAACATAATCATTCCTGTGTTTGTTCTTGTAGAATGTTGTCATGTGATGCATAGTATATCCTGATTTAGTTCCTTCCCCTATGTCATGTGGTATGGTGATAGACTATCTGTAGCTTGTCAATCCTGTATGAAGTTGTAATTGGCTTTGTGAAATAGAGGATATTGTTGAAGGTATATTCTATGTAACATAACTGAAACCCAGTTTCAGGTGTGACAACGTGTGACATGTGTTTTATTCAGACAAAAAACTCTGAGATCCGGATATCTAAGGCCAGGTCTCCTCCACCACGATCCGTATGATTACCTCGTCTTTGCTACCAGAGGGGAGACGCAGACATTTGGGATTCTGGGAGTGAAGGGAGAGGTGTGTTTCATGAAGGAGCTGACACATGCTGAGAAGGTACGCTCATCTCAACGGCCCCTCATAACTGCTTTCTGGACTCAGAGAACCTACGGTACTGAAGATATCTACACACCCTGATTGTTCAAACCCACCCCCTCTTCACAAATGTCCCCGACTTCAAGAACTGCCCTATCCCCACAGTGTCTCGTGCTGTAAGCCCCTTTTCTGTGCAGCCGTTTCACCACTCAGTTTGATAATTCAGATGTGACCTCACCCCCTAGCCTGAGTAAGCCCGCTACACTCCCCTTATCGTCGTACTTTACGCTTACCAGGCAAAGCTCGAATCGCCGCAAGAGACCCCCGACCCCACTCTGCGACATTTACGAGGTAAGTGATCACTGTTTACTCACACCACACTCCAAACCCTCAACACCGTACTACTAGGCATACACGACTGGAAGCTGGCCGATCCCGAAAGCACATGTACATGTACAATACAATAAAATTTGTATTTTGCGTCCAAATGTAGATATGAAGAAACCAATAGCAACGACCTGCAAAACGTCCTTCATCATGAAATCGGCTGTAAATACCGTGAATGAGCGCTACACTCACATCTGAGATATCAGCAATTACTACATCCATGACGAAAAGAGATCGGAAAGCAAGCGGTTGAAGTCGGCATCATCGTGCAAGCTGCGCACAGTGGCATACCAACTCCTGATCTTGGGCAAAAAGTTGTCGCCCAACTGGTGTTTCTCCTCGCCGTCCACCTGGCGCAGTAGAATGTGGTGAACCTGTGGAAGTCAACACACTGCAGTGAACAGATACAGATGGATTAGCAACTCACAAGTATTGTGACATAAGCCACAAAGTCTGGATCGATTTGCTTCTCCCACTCGAAGGCCAGGGGGAGCTTATGGTATGGAAGGGTTTTGGCATCAAATCCCAACACAAACAAGCAGTGTTGAAATGTTGTATTGCAAAATGGTGAGAAAACTGGTTGCTGGGTGGGGGAAAGCATGTGGGATTTTTGATTGGCAAAGGCATATCCCGGATATGAGATCAGAGCCCTCACGAATGTAGCCCGCTGAGCCAGCAGCATTTGATGTAGGCCCCAGTTGAGCGAATTCAGCAGACCAGGCATGCCTAGAACAATGCTGTTGATCTTGTTGATGTCGTTGTTTCGTTTCTGACTCATGAAGTACTGAACGATCCGGATGAGTGAGTCGTTAATCGTAACACCGTCTTCTGGATACTCCTTGAACTTGCAGACGTATATTGCAAAAGCCTCCTGAAGAAGGTTTTCGGCCTCTGTGGTTGACAGTACACGAAAAATATCCTTCACAAGAAGAACATACTCTCCTTGTATTCCAATGCTGACAATGATATACCAGCGAGGTTTCGAAACTTTGTAGTATGACATGTTGGGGGTGAAGTCATCATCCTGGGTGTGGTCGAGCGCACCGACGACGTTGGAGATTGTGAGTATGGCTGGCGATACAGCAGCTGGCAGAAGGCCAACGTTCGTCCCAGGGATGCTAAAAAGCTTGGGCTTCTTCTGACATAGCTTGTAGGATTTTGACCTATCAGCAGAATTTCCGATGAGGCTGCTCTTTGCTTCAGAGGGACAGCGTGAGGCCTTGGATCGGCGCAGCTGCATCTCGGTACTAGAAGATTGTCCCGTTGTCTTGTTTTGCCACGCTTCATACGAAAGCTTCGAAATGCCATCGCAAGAGTCGTAGGAGGGAGTAGACTCCGTGGCAGGTAACTGGGCAGGTGCGAACCCAAAAGTGCTGCTGTCCCCGCCCCAACCTGCAAAATTACTGCCAGGCTTTACGCCAGGAGTAAGCATTTGGCAGCAAAAATGTAGTTGGCTGCCATACTGAGACTAGTGGCCAATCATCATGATGAGGACTGCCCAGCTGAATGGAGTCAACTACATCCTGACTGCGAGCGTCAGCATCGGAACGTGTTACTGGAACGCTGGGGCCCAAATAGAACAACTCCTCCAGATCGAAACCATATGTGCTTGCATCAAACTTCAAGGAATAAAAGCATCAGTGGTGAATGATGCTGTGAAATGACAGCAACCTACCAGATCATTGGACTCAGCACTGCCAGCACCTTGAATGGAGAAGGGCAGCATCGTATGGCTGGCAGACTTTGAAAGCCATATCGCAAAATATACAGTTTTGAGCAGGGCAGGGTCACATGAGAATTGTACCGTTTTGCGAACCTTTCGTCGGTGAAGACATTTTCTGCCAATATGATCACATGTCGAGTCAGACCGAAGGACATGTAATAAGTGTTCGGCGAGACCTGAAAATCAGCCCGCCAAAGACAGCAAGCAAGTCTGAATGCATTTTGCAAAAACGTTAATCTAACGCCCATCCAAGCCCTCGATTCAACAGCTACGTTGCACGCGCTGCAAACTCGATAGAGCTGTGGTGCCATGGCCATGACTGTTTCGCGAACCCTTCGCCGATGAAGGCATTTTATGCCAATACAATTTCATGTTGAGTCGGACCGCAGGACGTGGAATAAGTATGCCGTTTGATGAGATCTAAAAATCAGCCTACTAAAGACAGTAAGCGAGTCTGAATGCGGTTTGAAAACCTGTTAACCTAATGCCAGTCCAAGCCCTCAGTTCAACAGCTACGTTGCACCCGCTGCAAATCCGATAGAGCTGTGATGGCCATGACTCGGTGTGATATGATGAGTGTCATGCCTATGGACAATTCCATGACCATACACTCAGCTCATCAGCGACAATGACAATCTTGACCCCAATAGCACAGCTCCAACATGGGACTATTGGATGATGAGTACTACATGTATCACGTTACCACCATTTAACAATGGACAATCCCTTGTCAGGAGCTTAGTTCTCGGTCAAACTTCTTACTTCCAGTTGGATTTTTTTTTGTTAGCTTAGGATATATTCAATACGATTTTATTTCAGGTCAGGGAATCCACTATCAGTTTGAAAAAGGCCACTAAATTTATATGCTGAATGCTGGGGAATCGTGAACATAAGCCCAGGCCAAGACTTGGTAGTGTGCCATACGCTCAGTCTCAAAGTTCTCAACATTCTCAAAGTTCTCAACAGCTGCAATAACAATATGTGATGCCAGATGAGTCATGTTTGATGAATAATCATTCGCTAAACGCAGCATTTCAAATGGTGTTTGGTGAATGATATTGGCGTTTGGCGAGTGGTCGTCACCAGAAGTGTTGAAAAGGCGGCAGCTTAAAAGTAGTCAGTACAAGTCTCCGTCTTTTTTACTTGAAAATGACTGATGAAAATCACAATTCGCCCAAGCTTGCCGCAATTTATTCCAGCCCATCCTTTCGACCACCCCCATCTCCATCTCCCTCCGTAGTTTCAGACTCGTCAGATGATGAGGCAGCAACTCAGGAGAAGCAGATGGTAGACACAGCTTACCGCCAGACCCTCGATGTAAGTTGTATCTTCAGTTATCAACAAATAATTGGCGGTATATTCGTTTTCTTTGCCAGGGCCTCCTCCTACCATCTAGTTTGGACCCTCCAGACTCGTCACGCATCGCGATGAATTATGCCAAGACAACATGTGATCTGATTCGTGCTGAAGCTTTCATTGCGGAACGACAATATCATCGATTGAAGTATGCGGCAGAGGCTTACAAGATTCATGTGCGGAAGATGTGGCGGAGATATATTGAAGTAACAAAGCAGGCACACGGGTACTACGAGGTTGCTGCCTTTCATGGCTCCGCCTCGGAATGCGATATTCCAAAGGAATCAGTCCGTTTCCCCTCTGTTCCCGGTAATGTGCCTCTTATCTTGTACTAAGCTGTTCGCTAAGAAATCATGACAGATTCTCTTTGCACGAACTGTGGAGTCACATTGGGCTGACAACCATCGCTGAGCCATCTTCACCTCTTAGTAAATCCTATATTGAAGTTGGCTGGGCCATTTAAATGTAGAATATATCAGTGCTGTCATGGACAATTAACTATGTACACCATGTACTATATCTCGCTTCTGCTGTACTTGTGGCTTTTGAATCGCAAAGTCACATAACTTTTGGCCGATCAGTGTGCATCTACTACTATGCACCCCAAAAGCCCGTATGTACGGTGCACATGATCCCGTGACGTGATCAGTGTCACAATCCCAGCTGAGTGTAAGTAGAATTTTAATCAAATTGTCACCATGACAGTAAAAATGGAAATTCAAAGTAAAAGTCATGCAATAGTCAGTTTTGACTAAGTTTGACTAATTTTAGCCCATTTTGGACCCATTTGCATGACTACGATTGCCGTAAATGCAACCACGTCCATTTTATTGTTCACATCAATTTCAGTCACAAAAGTCTTGTAAAAGTACATGTATAGTCAGCAGGCAGTAAAGTGTTTTGTCGTACATAGTCATACAAAAGTCCCCGTATAGTCAGGGAATTTGCAATTTCAGTAAGCTGTACATATGCCTACTACTACCTATATACCCCCCTCCTCTCGCTCTTCTGCTGCTGATCCTCTTCCCGCTCTCTACTCTAAGCCTTAGTCTGCACCTTGGCTGCAGTGCGTGCCGTTCTAGTGATGCAGTGCGGTTAGGGGGGCTTTTCTCTGCACCCTTACCTCGCACTGTTCCGTCTTGGTCCCGCATTCGCGCTGGATGTCAGTCAGTGGGCCGGAAATGGCATTGACGCGGCACTAGGGATGTGGATGGAGCAGGGGGTCTAGGTGTTGAGCAGGCATGGTCACAACTAACCGGATGGTGTGTCCAGAGGGCTAGCCTACTGCTCGACCCGGACATCAACAGCTTGATGCCGGGCGCTGTGGACGTATTCATGCCAGCATGGATGAGGCTGTTGTAGCGACGCTGTGGCTGTGGTGAACTCACCCCTGGGTTTTAAATGTCTCCTTCCTTGGGGGTGGTCTTGGCGGCTTTACGAGCCTGTGCGGCACATGCATGTGCCTGGGTTGTGTACCTGAGTCGTTTGGAAGAGGTCAGATGTGGCTGGTGTGCCACATCGTGCTGGTGCTTGGTAGGTGACGTGGCGTGTCGAAACGTGCGCATTGGTTGCGTGTAGTGAGTAAATAGACTGTATGAAAGAATCAATAGGGACTCAATGAGGAGCCTTGTGTGTGCCCTGAGAGGTCGGGGCCACATTGCCTGCACACAGTGGGCGGCTTATGGTGGCAGTGATGCCTGCTTTCCTGGACTGCCAACTCTCCTCCCATCTTCCAGACCATCCCTGCTGCATAGTGCTCACGTGTCATTGTGTGGTGGGGTTGGAGATGAGTGTTGGATGGGTGTGGAGTTAGTGGGTGGTGCACCACCATCATTCCATTGAGTCGTTGATGGTAAGTCTTAAAGTCCTAGAGGGTAGAATAATTAGTAGAACATGAAATCCCACAGTGTACTTACCTTTGGGCTAACCTCGGGCAGCTTCAGGCGTGAAGGCAAGCCAAAGGTGTATAATACAACAAGTGTGTCTGACTCCAGGTCGTTCTGCTTGAAGTTGAATTTAGGGCCGGCTGGAAATAACTTCAAAGTAAATTATAGAATTTGAACTTTATGCGAAGTCTCAAACCACCGATTTGAAACTGTGACTAAATCTTAACTGTGAGTAGACTGTGAGTAGACTGATATTGATATAGAAATATTGCGCAGATTGTGGTTGTGCCTAGACATGACTAGACATGACTAAAAGCCCATTTTTCAAACAATTGCTCAACTACTAGCTGACCAGCACCTTGCGTTTTTACTTAGCCTGACGCAAGGCCTGACAAGGCGGTGTGACAGGCGGAAATTTTCGGCAGAAAAAGCTCAGAAAGGGCCTGTAACTTCGTTGCCGCCGTACATACAACCATACTCCACGCCAAATACTAAACTATCCTTCACTTCGGGGAATCGCAGCGTATTATCTATGCAGCTGTTGACCTCCTGCCTAATGTGATCAAAGCCGACCTGGCACTGCTAGTGGACCAGCCAATTCACTTCTAATCGAATTCCCATGCCCATCTACTCACGGGGAGTCGCAGCGCGTTATCTATGCTGCTGTTGATGTACTACCTACACCCACCTGGGACCATCTCACTTCTAATCAAATCACCACACTCATTTACTCATGTGCGTTATCTATGCAGCTGTTGGCTATCACAATCGTCCTTCACTTGTCACAATCGAGGCATCGCAGCTGTTGATGAGCTACTTGCCACCAGCCTTAGTTCCACTTTATGCCCGAGTCAGTTTTTGCTGAGAACTCGAGCTATGGCAGTCACGTTTGCCTGTGCAGGTGGTGTTTCTTGCATTTCAGCCCATTCAGCAAACGCAAGACATCAGGTCAAAGTACTACCGACACATCTGCTACTTTCTGCCCTTGGCGAATCTCCCATTGGCTGCCTAACTCAGAGTTTCCTGGAGAGTTGTCAGGTGTAGCTATGGCGTGTGAACAGCCACTGACCCCATCGGTCCTAGCAAACTAACAGCGTGTTGGTGCCAAGGGAGGCTCAAAGTTGACAAGCCTGCTTCCAGCCTGAGTATTCTAGTTGTAGTCTTTCGTTGGCACCCCGTAGTAGGCTAGCATGGGACTATTGTGCAGGATGCAAAATCCTTGCAAAATTGCTGGTAGGTTGTTGAGATTTTGCAGCCTGTGTTGCCATGGATATTATGTGATGCAGAAATCTCCAGACGGCCGTCATAATTGTTTCCTATGAGATGGCCAGGATGAGGAATCTTCATACCGGCAACACTCCATATTGCCAGTGATAGCCTGTATGTATGGTGCACGCGATCTTGTGACGTGACTACCATCATGTGTTTAACCGATTGCCCCTACATGTCCTCCCCACCTCACTCTAAATACATGTGTTAACCCTTTAAAGTTATGCCACACTCAACATCAAACGTCGTAATGACTCAAACGGACCTCGAGAACGAGATTGCGTCCTTCCAACAATCTGGGACGCTCATTCGTACTCGGGCACCCGTCCTTCTCCAGTGGCCCTGGGAGAATGGCATTGCCTTGGAGTATGGTTTAATGTGCAAGAGACTTGAAAATCCGCTTGAAAAATCCAATCAGGATTCAAGGCTGGTGGACATGGTGATGGTGAGTACAAGAAGCTTCTTTATGCTGTAAACGATGTGGAAATTTAACACTCTCACAGAAATTCGTCGCAGCAATCGACAATTACGACCAGGCAGAGGCTTTTCTGCACAAAGACAGAGCCTTCATCTGGCGTTTCCTCAGAGGAGCCAAAGGCCACAACAATTCTCTCGCAACAGAAGACATCTTTCTGGGCTTGAGGAACCAAAACCGGTCGAAAATCAATCGGTTTTCTCAGGTCATCTGTTGGTACCTCCTCTTGGATATACTTTCGAACATCCTCGACGTCCCTCAGCACCCATCACTGAAACTAGTCCCATTCCGTCCTCAAGCCACAGCATCCGTGAGGATCCAACAAGTAAGTTTTTTTTGTTTCATTCTTCCGTCATTATAGGCTGTGATTGACTTGTGGACAGATCCTGGGTTTGCTGTCCGATTGGACAAAACCCATAGTCTTGTTTTCGAGGTCGATGATACAGGCCAACACCGACACCAAGACATCATCTGCCCTGTCGGGTATGATTGCCACATGTTCTGGAACAGAGCAAAAACTGTTTCTCAACACTCTCGTTCACCTTCTGAGCGCACATCAACAAGTCAGCACCGTCAAGTTCAACAAGGCCATGTTGAATATCAGTATGATTTCATTTGCGCTCTGTTGGTTCGGTCTGGTGAGCCATTTTGTTGTGTTTTTTGAGTGTCTCCTTCGATAGCTGAATGTATTCATAGGGCGAATTGGACTTCCCTCCCAATGGGAGGGAAATGATGGAAAGGTTACTGCAGTAAGTCGTCTCTTCCTTGCGATGTGTCTGATGGTGCTGACATCCGATATCAAATGCAGGAGGTCCACGGCTCTTTCCGTTGACCTGTCTAGTGATCTCAAGGGATGGATCAACACGAGCACGACCGACTGCTTCGTGAAGTCCATCGAAAATATATTCTGCCTAGCAACAGGCATTACGCCCCTAATATTGCTCAACCCTAGGCAATATGGGAAGGATAATTTTGGCAGGGACACCCTGATGACAGTAAGAGATATTCCTTGTTGTTGTTTATTTTGTCCTAGCACTGATTTTCTCTTCAGTTTTCACAGTCAACAGGGAATGACAAGCCTCTCTTCCTCCAGAGAGTTGAAAAGGAGCTGTGGGCATCGTTCCTGGCCATTGCGTCTGGGAGACCCCAGAAGGAAACGATGTCCCAGTTCTTGCGAACTTATACCACGCTCAAACAAGAATTCCTGGTAACGAGCCAAGGATTACATTGGTTTGTTCAAGGTGAGTGGTACATATTTTCCATGTGCTCAATACTCAAAAATCACTTCATTTGCAGGCCCATCTACAAGCCGCATCAACACAGTGGGGCCTGGCCTATTGACGGCCAATCTGCGCCCACAAGATGGATCCGCCGTTTCCCAAAATAAAGAAGCGGAGTTCCCTGACAACCAACAGGCCGTCATTAAAGAGAAAGGGAAAGCTCACCCAAGCACGGCGGACCACAGGAACAGCCACCAGGATGCCAGCACGTTATTCGACGATGACCTCCCAGAGACCATCAACAACCCGGGTCCATCAAGCAGTACAGTGGGGTGGAACGAGGGACAATGTGGCTGTCTTGTGTTTGATGCGAGATGGCAGGTCGTGGGCAGATGACGGCAGGGTCGTGTAGGTGCCGGTGCTGATGTTCATGTGTGCATTTGCACAGCGTCGTTGGTGGTGGTGGTGGGTGCCGCGTCAGACGCATTGTTTCGTGTTTAACCACGAAATTTACCTATATGTATATACAGTATATTAATAAAGTTATAGGTTGAAAGCTACTTACCTTGTTTGCCTGCAGTTACCGCTTTCTTGAGCGGTTGGTGGCTGAGTTTGAACTCAGTGGCTGAGGGCAAGTGTGAGCGAAAATCACACACCTGTGGCTTGAACAAAATACAAAACCTACTTTGGATGGCCGAAAATCAATTGTAGAAGGTAATATTAGTACTAGAAAATATTTACACATATATCTGAACGATTAAAAATATGGCCCATGGGTACATTTCCACAGGTCTATCTTTTTGTGGGTACAAAGTCTATACCCATACCCGTACCCGCGGCTGTACCCGCAGAAAAACCCGCAGGTATACCTGTACCCATGACATACACTACTCATGGAGTTGTTTGGCAGTGAATAACATTATGGGATTTCGTAGTTTTGAGACACGGTAGATGGGATAGGTGTACATTCCTTCAGAATCTGGGGATGTCGGCGGGAGGATGGAGAGAACAGTGGTAATTGCTCGTACAGAACCGAGTTTGTATAGCCAAAGTGTCATGACGTGACTTTTACCCCTATCTCGTTTCCTTTTCGAACATTCTTTCGTCCTATTTCGGACATTTACACAACCTTTAAACAATTGCCACATGGACATTCCCACCAATTCTTTTATTATATCATCTTTGATCACAAGGCACAACAACTGCATTCCGCTCCGGACTTAGCCTGCCATATGGGAACTCCACCAATCTATTTCCATCTGCAACCGATTGGGTTTTGTTCTAATCCCCATTTGGACTAATGATGACAAGGCACACCATTCCCAACTCGCTTCCGGATTCTAGACCTACAAATGATTGATCACACTTCTATCGATCAATCACCAGATAAACCTGACAGCCGCCAATCATTATTTCGGTCCATAGCCTTGCCCATAGCCTTTCGATCACAAGGCTATCCTGCTATCCCAGTCCACAAACATGCACCGACCTCATGCCCAATGATCACCTTTATTTAGTATATTCCTTTCTTCATATTTCCTTTCTCTCTTGTGCTATGCACATTATCACCTGATGATTGCCTGCAAGCCTAGCACATCCAATTTATGTCCCAATGTAGTAATACACAGCCACCTGTACCATTTAGTATATATATTGAAATAAACAAGTAACAGACTTTCCAGTCTATTATCTCAGGATTACCACCATATCTATGGGGCTTCCTTCTAAGATGGCTTTCTGGCAACCTCTCTCCTCTCTCTTCCCTCTTATCCTTCTCCTCTAACCTTTCACTTCATCTTCTGGTCTTGTATCTTTACAGGATAACCAGTACTTTATTGTATTTGGTGTCGCCCTGACACAAAGATACTTGATCTTGTGTGGTAGGTGGTTTGGACTTCTCAGAGATGTTTTCGATCCATCATATATTTTTGCCATATGAGAGGGTTTGATGTTTACGGTCATATCTGTGGTGATAGAATCAAAGTTCTGTTTTTGCAACACTTTGATTTTTTTGTGTTTATGAATTTTGGCGAAGCGTCGGTAAATGTCAGTATGAAGATTTTGGGGGGTTCTGTAGGGATATTTTTCGTTCTTCTAGCCTCGTCAATTGTGGCTTGGAGATCAGTTAAGGTCTCAAGTGGTCTGAAAGGAATTTCCTTGAAAGCAGTAGAGTTGATTTTATAAGTGGTGGAATAGATGCAATGAGGAGCATTGGAATGTTTGTGATGGCACTCATTGATCTTCTTCTTTGCATTTCGTAGGTTTGTCTCAGGTTCCCAGGTGTTATGTTCCGCAGTGTAATTCTTCCATTTGACCAAATATTGAAGTTTCCCTCAATTGATCTTGGAGTTGATGATTTCTTCTACCTTGTACTCTTCTTCTCCTTCTATTTCTATTGGTCTGGGTTGTTGTTGTCGTTGATTAGGAATGGTGGGGGATTGTATGGTTGTAACTTTGATGTATTGAAACTATTGGTAATTTTGAAGTGTTTTGGTAAGTTGAGTTTGTAAGCGTTCAGATTGATTTTCTTGGTGATTTTATATGGTCTGAGTCGCTTGTCAGCTAGCTTTTTTGATGGTCTGTTCTGATCGATATTGCTTGCCTCTAGCCATACTAAATCTCCTTCTTTGTACTCCGTCGCCTCCTTTCTACACCTATCTGCATACTTCTTCATTTCATCGGCTGCCTTGACCAATGCCGCTTTGTGCTTCTTCATGTATTCTTTCCATCCTTTCTGCATAATATTTTGCTTCTTCTGACTTGTATTCCCTAAGTGGTTTGAAACCCATTCGAGGATGTCTTTTGGTTTCTACAAAGAATGGTGTTTATTGCATGGAAGTGTGGATTTTGTTGTTGTATGCAAATTCGGCAATTGGTAGCCAGTTGGCCCAATCATCTTGTCAGTGGTTGACAAACATTTAGAGATATTGTGCGAGTTCTTGGTTAATTTGTTCGGTTTGTCCGTCTGTTTGTGGGTGATATGTGGTGGATAACTTGGTTTTGATGCCAAGTCGTTTGTTGAGTTCTTTCATGAGATTCGAGGCAAACTGTGGTCCTCGATCTGAAGTGGCAGATTCTGGTAATCTGTGGTGTTTCCAGACATTGTCTAGGTAGAGGTTAGCGCTTCCAATGGAGGAAAGCTCTTTGTTGGTTGGAATGAAGTGCTAGTGTTGCTGCAGCTGTGGCTGCCAGCCACGAGCTGGGCCGATTTTTAGCCAGCCAGTCACCAGCTCGGCTAAGGCTGCACACTGGCTCATGGCTATGGCTGTCAAAAATCCATAGCTGTGAGCCACCAGCTAAGCCAGTGTATATATGTATACTAGTATTTTAATTATATTGCATAGTATACTAGTTATAATTATTAATAGATGATTTTTCAGGCTGTGGACTGACTTTTGCACTTTGTTTAGCCCATGAGTGTGTTTGTTTCTGTGCACACTCAGCCTCAGCCACTGAGTTTGAACTTAGCCACCACCACCAACTGCTTGAGAAAGCAGTAACCACAGGCAAACAAAGTAAGCAAATGTTTATCTACATATTTATTTAATGTACTGTATATATATATAGGTACATTTCGTGGTTAAACACAAGACAACATGTTTGATGCGGCACCCACCACCACCACCACCACCACCACCAGAACCTACCCCATGCTCTTCAAGAGAGTGCGGGACGTTCAATTTTGACTTCAGCCCCCACACCCCCACACTCTTCAACAGAGTGCGGGGCGTTCGACTTCGTTTTTGGCCCCCATGCCATCCACCACCAATCACACCCCCACACTCTTCAAGAGAGTGCAGGGCGTTCATTTTCACCCACTGGGCCCCACCCACCACATATCCCACCCCCTTGCTCTTCAAGAGAGTGTAGGGCATTTGTTTTCACCCACCAGGCCCCACCCACCACGTATCCCACCCCCTCGCTCTTCAAGAGAGTGCAGGGCATTTGTTTTCACCCACCAGGCCCCACCCACCACGTATCCCACCCCTGCGCTCTTCAACAGAGTGCAGGGCATTTGACTTTATTACTGTAAACTACATACATGCCAACAGAGCCAGGGAAATGCTGGCTCCTGCTGGTAAATATTTTTTATAATATATACCGGCTGTGTGCCAACTGTAGACGACTGCAGCCGGCTATGGCTGGGGACTAAGAGGTAAATTAGCCAGCTGCAGCAACACTAGGGTGGGATATGTGGTGGGTGGGGCTTGGTGGGTGAAAACAAATGCCCCACGCTCTCTTGAAGAGCATGGGGGTGTGATTGGTGGTGGAGGGGCGAAAATGAAGTCGAACACCCCGTGCTCTGTTGAAGAGCGTGGGGGTGTGGTAGGTGGTGGATGGGTGTGGGGGCTAAAGTCAAAATTGAACATCCCGCGCTCTCTTGAAGAGCATGGGGTAGGTTCTGGTGGTGGTGGTGGGTGCCACATCAGACATGTTGTCTCGCATTTAACCACGAAATATACCTATATATATACAGTACATTAAATAAATATGTAGATAAACATTTGTTTGCCCACAGTTACCGCTTTCTCGAGTGGTTGGTGGTGTCTTGAGGTGGGTGGCTGAGGCTGAGTGTGCACGGAAACAAACACACTCATGGGCTGAACAAAGTGCAAAAGTCAGTCCACAGCCTGAAAAATCATCTATTAATAATTATAACTATGCAATATAATTAAAATACTAGTATACATATATACACTGGCTTAGCTGGCTCGCAGCTTTGGATTTTTGACAGCCATAGCCGCAAGCCAGTGACCGGCTGGCTAAAAATCAGCCCAGCTGGCAGCTGGCAGCTGGCCAGCAGCTGCAGCTGCGGCAACACTAATCATGACACTACTACAGTCCTCAGAATGGTGTCAACCCCTGTCGTTGATGGCATCAACATTGGCCATCCACGCTATGGTGATCACAATTGTCACCATCATCTTGCTAGTAACTGCAGCATGTTCTGCCCAGACCATGATGACCTCAATTATGTATGTGTCATTGTGGGCTGCAACACTCCAGTGACTACCGGGAACCAGACATGTGCTGATCCTACCTATCAAGATATTGAATGGGTCCACAAGGAGCGTGGCCAAGCTCTTTTCCAGCTCAAAGAACAGCTCAAGCGAGCCCAGGTTGTTCACCCAGGTGACCCTCATCACAATCACGACAAATCCGACTTTGCGATGCATGTTTTCGATGAAGGATGTGATCAACTCTTCACCATCTACAATAACAACCTCGTCATCCTAAACAATAACAACCAGCTCTCAAATAATCCTGCCATGCCGAACCTGAAACGAGTTCACGCACACTTTGGACAAAAACATACACATAATGAGCAACTGATCGTGAGCTCTTGTGGGATGATTCTTGCTCGGGAGACATTCTATGGTGCAGAGGCAGTTAAATTCATTATGGATGTCGGGAGGGCCGTCGTTCTCAATAGCGTCGTCCATAGGTTGTTCCGTAGCCTTAAGGTCAGTATGTTCAATGTCCGCACGGCATCGTTGTGACTCTACGTGACTACTGCCCATTTTGGGCGAAATCCGCGCGTCCTGCCAATTCAAACTCAGATCGACCAGTCCTTCTAACGAAGAGTTTGCATCGCATTCCCTCGAAGTCGAAGGACAGGTCACCAGTCTATATTTGTCTCTCAAATCAAAGCCTGGTCGGGGACTTTCCACGGAGTGTGTGATTTTTGCACGCTTTCCTTGGCGGACTGACTGCCGTCGGCTAGCGTTCATCGTGCGCTGATTTCTTGTTTTGTTTTTGATTAGGATAGACATTTTTCGAAGGCGCTTGGCTTGGTTGGGACATCAAAAATGGTGTGGTTCTTGAACCACCATGATCATCAGTAGGTCCTAGTATTTTTTCCGAATACGCACTAGGTGTACCTCATCCGTCACACTCAAATATCTCTCAAAGTTTGGCCCCAACAACCCGGACTTCCTCCTTTGCCCGTTCTCGCAATTCGCGCCTCAGAATCTTACCGGCCGCACTTCAAGACGCAGGTAATTTCAACGTCATCGCAGTACCTCAGAATCTCGAGCGCTTACCTCTTGGGCACCGCGTCGATGAGAACAACACCTATGCCGACAACAATGAACACACATGCAGTGGAAGAAAGGAAATGTGTAGCACGCACCTCCTCTCAAGAATTTATGATGGGCCACCTTACCCTCGACCCACTTGCTCACACTTTTCTTGAACGCTGTTTTCTCAGCCTCTGTCTGGATGCGGTCCGGTGCAGCATGTACAACATACGCTCTGTGAATCCGTGGTGCCATGTTAGGGTCCAGTTAGGCAGGAGGGGATGACATGCCTAGGCAACTCCGTAGCCTCTTGAACGCTCTCAACTCCAATCACAGCAACATCCACAATATCGGGATGGGTCAATAACAAGCTCTCCAACTCAGCTGGAGGGACTGCAGTACATGAATTGTTATCGGCTGAGTTCCCTCCACAAGATTGACAGTATCGTACCTTGGAAGCCCTACAACAACGCCGTCAGCGTGTAGACAATCAAGCAACAGAAGGGGGAATTGCGGTACCTTATACTTAATTTACTTCTTCTTTCGATCTACAATCCCTCTTTATCTCTACGGGCGATATCTCCGGTCTTGAACCCCCCATCCGGCGTGATACACGCTGCCGTCGCAGGCTCGTTGTTCAAATAACCCTAAGAAGTAGCCCGCACCACTGTTAACCTTAATCACCTCATAGACATGAACCCCGCAGCGAGCCTACCTTCATGACCGTCGGTCCCCGAACCCACAATTCGCCGGCCTCACCTTCTTTTGCGTCGAAGTCTACGCCATCCTGATCTGCGAGGATCCGTGCCTCGAGATTCGGCAGCAACGCGCCAACACTGCCCACTTTTGTGACGGCCATATCGGCTGGCATGGAATGCGTTCCTGGGGATGTCTCTGTCAGGCCATAGGCTATGCGCCGAACGTTTGAATAGCGGATAAGAGTCAATAATGGGATAAAGGGTTAACAACCACAAAAACAACACACCCTGCCCAATGGTACAACCACCTCCTTTGCCTTTGCTGTTAGCGAGCAACCGTTCCCTCACCTGGAAAAAGATAAGAACCGCGTCAAACGAAGAAAAATCATAGCTAGCCTGCTTGATCAGTGGACCACCCAATGGCGCGGCACCACAGTACATTAATTTCAACGTGCTGAGGTCGTAATTATTCACCACTGTGGACAGCCAACATCAGGACACTGTTACACACTGATGGTGCCAGGCACACATACAAATACCCATGAACAAAAACGACTTACCTGGATGCCTCGCAAGCAAAGCACTGGAGGTACTACGAAACAGAAAGTCACCCGATACCTTTGCACGTTCGCGCAGAAAAGCTCGGGGTCGAAGCGCTTCTGAATGACAATGGGGATACCATGGTGAAACGGGAACTGCAGTAGCTGTACGGTGCCTGTTTTTGGGAGGGCGGTCGGCGGTGAGAACTGGCCAAGAATCCACGAAGACGGCACATACCAAATATATGATAAAACGGCAGTGTACCCAACACTACGTCACGACCGGGCTGTAGTTGGGGGAAGAGAGAGTGGAACATGTCGAGCTGCGAGCTTAGATTTCTGTGGGTTGTCTGGCGTAATACGGAAGGAATATATCAATTGAGGAAGGTTTAGAATGAGCATCAGCAACCCACCTGGACGCCTTTTGGCTTCGAAAAACAGTTCAGTCAAACCAAATTAGACCCAACCAGCAAGATTAAGGGAGGTAACACATACCGGATCATCTGCCTCTTTCCCTGCGAATTTCTCCTCCTCAGTGACCTTGCCCTGTCCCAACAACTCTTCCATTCTCAACAACGACTTTCCGCCATTCACGCTGTGGCCTTTCCTGGCAGCATCAAGCCACCCATCGTCAATGACAACAGTCCTCCTTTCGGCCTCCTCCTGGCTAACACCCAAATCCTTAAACATCGCTCTGACAACTTCAAGGAGCTCTTCCGCTACAAATATCACTCTAGCCATGCTATCCGTCCACTGCCACGCTAGCTCGGTTTTCGTGCGTCACACGTAGAACCGAAGAAAACAACAGGCCATGCGATAGAATTGGGCGATAATATCAAGACGGTGTCGCCTCGCCTTAACGGGGTACCTGCATTTCCGAATGGTCTTATCCTCTCTCGGGGGGGGGTACGACCAATCGAGGATGATGCCTCACTCCATGTGCAAACGCAAAAGCAAAATCTCGTAGCGACGGTTTGCCCTGACTCAGCATCGACGAATGCGGGCAACGTCCCAGGGAACCCTCCCACATCGTTGGGCCCAAGGTTTTGGGACGAGAACTCGGAAGGCGAAGGAGAAGAGAAGAGGCGGGTAAATATAGAACGATATACAAGGGAACAGAAGGGGCGGGGGACGAGTAGATAGGCATTGGTATCTCAACTTGAATCCAATGTGCCTAACTTATATTTATGAGGTCAACGATTCTGCATGCATGTGTACTGGTACAGCTTTGTTGCACGGCCGCACAGGAACCAGGAAGACTAAATGACTGGTCGAATATACACCTGACGACCGGTGAAACGACCTCCGCTGGGAAACCCCTTCAGAATAGTGTCAGGCTCTTTCAATAACGACGGGCCAATACTTGCTTTTCGTATTACATTCCGGATATGCTGTGTCGAGCAAAAGTAAAAGGGCGGCGGGAGTCTCAGGGGGGATGAACATTGAAGACAGAAGTATATAAGAAGACACACTCAAACGTCCTAGAGAGTCACGCACGAACCCACCTACAGCCCAATAAGCTACATACGCCAGTCAGCGGATCCTCTTTCCATGGAAAACACACGCGAAACACACCTGTGCAGCAATCCTCGACACCCCTTTGATCTTCTTGCATTCGTCCTGCACATTATATCCTCTGGTGGTGTTTAGCAGCCCGTGATTATAGTAACTCTTGATGTATCTGCACAACGTCAATCCTGCATGAGAGACGCAGCAAGGCCTACCCACCGAAGACACGTCTCTTCCTTAAAGTCCGCGTATATCTTGCGATTCGACTTGCGCTGCAACATCCCGTGAGCGGGCTTGTGAGATAACGGATATGGCGCGGTGTACCTCGTTCTTGCGCGCTGCTTCTTCGTAGACGTGATTCTGGTGCACGAGGAAATGGTCTGCGAGCACGTAGAACGACACGCCAGATAAATACATCTCGAACAGGCACGCAGCCTTGTTGCCCCCATACCCAACGAACCGCTCGTCGCACCAAGGCGGGCCTTCCTTCTTGATGATCACATACGGCTCGTAGGCAGATTGATACTGAGTGACTTTGTAAATCTCGCCAGGTTGAGCAGCGTAGTACCTCTCGTAGTCCGTGCTATTGTGCCCCATCATCCACGTAGCATGAAACATCCCAATACGATCTGCTTTGACGAGCGCGAGCAGCTTCTACCACCAGACCAGCATCGGTAAAACACACTCACAGAACAGAGCACAGTATTGAGACAAACCTCCTTGTCTCTCGGGAACGTCTCTTGATCCACCCCGTCCGAATGCCTCACATACTCAAACGCGGGGACCACAAACGCAGCGTCACCACCCCTCAACCTATCCACCACCGCCCGATTCCGCATAACCGCCCCCCGAAAGTCCGTGCACACAGCGAAATCGACATCGAGCATCATGACGAACTCCGTGCGCGCAAACAGCCGCGCGAGATTGCGCCAGGTGTTGAACTGTCTGTCGAAGGAATCGATGACGAGGTGCACATCGACGTACCTTGACATGGCCGGAGAAGAGGTGTACAGATCGTGCAGCGCGTCCAGGAGCGCGTGGAGTCCCGTGCGCGAGGTGGTGTTCTTCAGGTGCACCGTTACGGATATCGGACCTACCGGCCAACATCAATGCACAGCGAGCCTAAGCTCGAACACTGCGGGCCAGACCAGAGAGAAAGGACCGCACCCTGAAACCGCTCCACGAGCTGAGCGAAGACCTTGTACCGGTTGCCCGTGACGAGAGTCGTGATCGTGATATCGGCCGTGTCGAACGACCCGGTAGCGCGGTAGAAAAAGGGTATGATCTTGCTCGGCCGCATAGACTGTGCAAACGCCTTGGACAAGAACAGGTCCTCGCTGACGCTTGCGTGTCCTGAACCGTGTTCGAGCGCGAAATCAGACGAGTGCCAGTCCGTTATCTCGTTGGCGGGCAGAGAGAGCCAGTCGGGGGGTCCTGGGTGCTTTGATGGGAGAGGGGCATTGTGAAATATCCGGAAGGGCAGGGTGGGCCAGTGGTTGTCCACGACGGGTGGCAAGAGAAAGGAGAGACAGGAGTGCAAAGGCGACAACAGGTAATAGTTGGTGGTGTACAGAATGGCAAAAGACAGGTAGAGAAGGACACAAATTCGAAAAAAGCGAAATAAAACCATAGCCGTGACGGTGAAGAGTCAAGCGTGGTCGCCAAATGATTTTACTAAGTTACACGAGGAACGGCGAGCAGCAGCCACCAACCCATCAGCACCAACCGCCGCTGGGTCATCGACAAACTCAGCATACCGAAACACATGCCCTCTTTGCGCCAAGTCCCCCAATACCATCTCCCTATATGCCTTCACCCCAAACAACGACCCCCCGAAACAAATCACGCTGTCCCGAGCCTTCACGGCCTTTGGCCGATCGTCGGTAGCGTCCCCAAGGAGGATAGCCACCTGCGACGCTAATATCCCAGTGCATGTGCGCAGAACATTGAGCGCAAGTGGATCTCCGTCTTCGAAGGCGGAACTGAAGACGAGGGGCGACAGAGAGGACAGGCGTTTCTCGCGCGAGATGGCGAGGTGGGGAGGGGCGTCTGGGTCTAGGGGCACAGAGGGTGATGGACCGGGAAGGTGGACGACCGTCAGGATGTCGAGCACGTCGGAGACTCCAAAACGCTCTAACACGCGACCTCTCAGCGTACTCTTCCCCGTAGGTGACAGGCCTCCGACAGAGGCCTTGTCGTGCCCCAAGAGGATCTGTCGAATAGCCTCTCGCCCGACGTTAAACCCACCACCTTCGTCACCGAGTATCCACCCCCACCCCCCAATACGTCCCAGTTCGTGGAGACGCCCATCCTTTTCTTCGAAGCTCACACAGATTGACCCCGTCCCGGCGATACACGCAACGGCGTGTGATATGTCTGCGTGCAGACGAACGGGTGCGGCTAGCAAGTGGGTGTCATTTGCGATGATCAGACGCGGGCCTGCTGGGATTCCCAGCAGGTCAGATAGGATGGGGGTTATACTGGCGACAGCTGAGGGTGAATCGACCCCTGATACACCAAACCATGCTGCCGCAAATGGAGATGGAGACGTCGGGAGTGGTGAAGTCTTTAGTGCATTATCTACTGCAACACGGACCGCTGAGACGAATGCTTCAAGGCCGAGATAGGCAAAATTGGAAGGTCCACTCAGAGCACGTCCGACGATTGCGCCTGATTTGTTGCAGATTACTGCTGATGTCTTTGAACCACCACAGTCGACGCAGAGAAAGAGAGACATGGTGGTGGTAGTGGTTCAAGGCATAGGCTAGTTCGTCAAGTACAGTTCACCTGCCCTAAACTAGCACGGGTTTGGTATAAAAAGGTCGAAAAATAAATTGACCCTTGTGCGGCGACACGGTCATACGATATTCCCCTTGTTGCTCGTGGCTGCTCTTATCATCTTCTCGGGTGATATGTCCAAGTGGCCGTTTTGAGTGTCAGGCCGTGTTCTGAACAATTCGGACGTCTTAGCACCCGATGTCTCCTTTCTGTTTTTATCACAGAGAGTCTGATGGGTCGGTGGTTCCGTACATCTTTTTTTATTTGGGTGTCGTATGTATAGTCACCGCGGTTCAATTTGTTCACCAGGATACATCGTCTTGTGGCAGGATATGGAATTCAATGCCTGATGGCGAACCAGTTATCGTCCAATCGCAAGTAATCACAAGTGCACGACTCACCAATGTGTGCCATGAATCTATTCAAGTTCTCTTTTCGCTGTTCACTCTCACGAAGCCCGTAATCTTTCACCAGCTGTTTCAGCATATCCTCTACCAAATTGCAAGTCAGCCAATCTCTGTGAATGAGTCGCAAGGCACACACCTTCGTATGCGAACAGCGACCTCAAATCAGCAGGGAACAGCTTACTTCTCTCACCATCCTCCTTCAAGACTGTACTCAACGGCTCATTCAGGTACGTGGCACACAGCCTCCCGTTCGTCCTTCTCGCCTCTCTAGAAAACTTACTCAATCCCATGTTTCTCAGCCACGACGAAACACTCACGAATTTGAGAGCGACTGCTTCACCACCCAAAGCTGCTCCTTGGTGTCCATTGACTGTTGCTGAAGCGTCACCGGAAGGTGCTCCCGGATCTGCAAGTCAACCTCTTGTGTCACCTGTTTTGCAATCTCCTCTTTCATCTTTACTTGTATCTGCGTTCTGTGAAGCGCATCAGCACCACCCTCAATCTCTCGGCGAGAACCGCCCACTTGAGATGCTCGAGTAGCTGTTCCTTAAGCCCTACACGCACACTCTGCTTCACCTCCAGGATATCCTCGTCCTGCTTCTTGCCCCGTTTCTTCATATCACTACGCAGGGCTTTGATCTGAGGGGCAACGTTCCCCTAACCAACATTCAACGCATTAACTGACACTAAACGCCTTCCGCGGCTCACCATTGTCGGTCCTAAAGAAGACATCTTTGCAGATTGTTCGGTCAAAGCTTCAAACGTCTCTCCACTATCTCCCGCGACGTGAATAAATGATTCCATTCAAGCTGCCCATAAAGCGTGACATACATCGTGCTCAAAGACACTTTCATCTGCCCTAACAGTTCCGTGAGCTCTGTCGTGCCAGGGAGCTGTGGACTGATGATGCGGGGTCGCGGTGTCTCAGCACTGCCATTGCTGGACATTTTTTCTTGCTCGACACTGGTTGTAGCGGTGGGGGGATCGGATACGGACATCTGATTCGGACCTCGTGTTCGTCGACAAGGATTGCCTCGTGTGTAGGCGAACCGTTCCGATTTGGATATCATTGTCTGCACCTCTAGTATTTCTTTGCGCGGTACCAGTTTTATTCAAATCTAGTAACCCAAATCTGTAGTTTGTTGAAGCAGCCATATGCCCGTGTCAAAGTTCACCGGACTTGCGCTATCACAGCACAGATGGACACTCATTAGCACGAAGGGCTCCGGCAAGTCGTCAATGTTCGTTGTTGATTGGCGCCACGATTTTGAAGGGCATGGATTTGCCAGATAAGGCACCGAAGCTAGCGCTGATAAACCTTATGCATGTTCAGGTTGATGTCGTGGTGCACCCATTAGAGTCTCATATGTGGCAAGCCGAACCCCTCTCCTCTAGCCAAACGGCAGCACACATCACACGGACCCGCCTGGGCTCTTCTTTTGAGGCCCTCGAGACAAAGGAAGCCGCAAAAGCAGCCAAACGAGCTTCCCAGGAAGAAATTCAGGGAGGCAGGCTGCTGTTGAGACTTGGCCGTTGTCTGGAGGATGATGATATTGACTTCCACCCACTCACCCCTTTCATCCGAGTAACCAACTCGATTGTCACCCTAACGTTTGGGAAGCTTGAACACAGTCGAAATTTCAAAATTTTTGCCTCTAGAATCTGGCACCACAATCCCGCGAGCCTACTACATTCAGTTCGGGCGCTTTTTCCAATCCTCAAGCGCCGCAGAGCCCTCGGCGCTCAACACCTCGAAGGCGCGGTTAATATGCTTCTCCTCCGTACGCGCGGCCCCCACAGCAAAGCGAATGCAAAAAACACCGTTCAGCTCCGTCTGCGTCAACAGGAGGTCGTCCCTCACAGAAAGACGCCGATAGAAGAGTCTGTTCAAATCGTTCAGAAGCTCCTCCGTGAACGAATTTTCTGCGGGTCCGTCTGGTTTCGGATCAAGACGGAAGACGGACAGAGCGAACGACGGGGGAGCGACGAGGGAGAAGTGAGGAGAGTCACGGAGTAAGGCGACGAACTTCTCGTTCAGTTGGATTGTCTGCGTAGTTTCAGAGCTCGTGACCAGGACGGATGGGGAACATGCTTACCCGTCGGATGTATTCCTGAAACCCTCGCACCCCGAAACTTCGCAAGACGAACCAGAGCTTGAGGGACCGGAAACGCCGACCAAGAGAAAGGTGCCAGTTTCGATAATCGATCACGGTTCCTGAAAACCACCGTCTTTTCATCAATGAGTAAGGGGATTGGCTAACACTTGCCCGCATCGCTCTGTCTAGTTCGAAGGTAAGGCGGGGTAACATCCAAGGCTTCTGTGAGGTATTTCCGATCCCGGACCCACAGAGCGGACGTATCGAAATTGGTGAGACCCCACTTCCAGATCAGCCAACGGTTAGCAACTTATTCGCCAAAAAAAAGACCAGGACCACGAACCTTGTGGAAGTTGGTGCAAAATGAAAAAGCGTATTTGTTGATGGCATCTAGTTGTGCGAGTGTGCGGTATTCAGGACAAGATAATACTACACCAGCCCACGCTGCGTCGACATGGATCCACAGAGACGGATAATCTTCAGCTGTATAGGTCATGTCAGAAGAATATCAGGTCGGCGGCGTGTTTACCGTACCAACTTGCCCTATCTCGGCCATGCAATCAATTGCTCCGGACGAAGTCGTCCCAAGAGTGGCGACTGATAAACGATAAGCATTGAAAACGACGGCACAGATGGACGCTCACTTAACACGAAGGGCTTCCGGCCATTCACCATGTCATCTTGAAGAGCTTTGCGGAGAGTATCCCCACGGAGCGCAAATCCATCTTCAGCGGAAGTCTCAATCGCGCGAACGCGCAAACCGAGTATCAACCCTGCCTTGGTGCCCGCCGAATGAGTCTGTGTGCTTGTGTAGATGACGAGATCGTCCACATTGACGCCAGGGTGCTGTCGTTGGTACAATGACCGTGCGGCAACGCATGCAACGAGCGCTGAATCGGAGGCAGTACTCTGTAGGGCGAATGGAAGGTGAGCCGTCATTGGGTGGGTGAAAATAATTGACGGTGAACCTGAATAACACCACCTCCTACGCCAGACGTGTTATAGAATGCCGGGTCGAGTCCTAGCAGCCGAGCAGCCCAGTCCATCACCACTGTCTCAAGTTCGGTACATGCTGGGCTAGCGGACCACTGAAGATCATATCAGCTGTCTGGAACGATGAAATCGAGGCAATGGTCACATTAAAGCCCGGATTGCAGGCACTACTTGAATACAAGTCACCGAGCATTCCTTCGAATGTGCATGCTGCCGGGTAGTAGGCAAAAAAAGACGGGTGTTGCCATTGGGTTAGACCTTCAAGGCTGTAGGATTAGCCATGGATGCGGGCGGAGGGAGTGGGAATCATGCCAGGTATTATAAGACTTTCATAATCGTCAGCTATTAATTGAAAGTCTTGGCCTTCCTCCGGAGGTGAGTCTGGATCGATATGACAGATCCGACACCAAACAATAACGGAGAGCTTGCCTGGGAGAGTCTTTCTAAGGTAGCCAGGCTCTACCTTGGCAACGACGGAACGTTCCTGCAAACCATAATAATAGTCGCATATTCTGTCAATAGCCTGATGTCCTGCTTTTCGAAATCTACAGCAGGTGCCGAAAGGGGCTTTAAAAAAAGTGTGTGGACAGAGAAAATACTTACGCTTCAACATCCATTGACGGGGGGAGCAGAGTAAATGTGGAATGGGTGCTAGTAATATTTAAATGGGAGGTAATAAGCGCCGCACAAACTGGCAGCGAAAAAACAGGGTAAGATGGCCCGATATATCATGTTCGTTGGCAGATATTCATGAATGTATTCAGCTTGCAATGCGTATCCGTACTCCCAGTATCACATTACCGTGACGTAGTCTGGGCTCGGAGTTAACGCACCCAGAATCCCGTCATCTAATCTAATCATTTCTATATTTATCCTCTACCACCATTACACCACACATTCCCCCACCGATCCCCCACAGCCTCCACCACCCCCCCGCCCTCCACCCCCACTCTCCCCGAATCGACATATCCCACTCCATAGCTCGCCGCAGCGTTGAACCTGAGCACGGGGCACCGGAACCCCAGGAAATTCGGGCACGCGCGGTCGACCGCAGTGCACGTCTCCAGGCACGGGAGGAGCGCCGTGTAGCCCGTCGCCAGGGCGGGCAGGTTGGCGTTGCGCGGGGAGGCGGAGGTGGCCTGTGGGGCGAGGGCGGAGAGGGGGATTTGCCCGGCGTTGGGGTTGGAGGCGGCGCTGAGTCCTGTGGCGCTGGGGGCGGGGGCGGAGGCCGCTGGGGAGCCGGGGCTGGGTTCGGAGCACCGGGTGAACTGGACGGTGCAGAGCCAGGTGCGGTAGGCGGCCTGGCAGTCCGCGCAGGTCTGCAGCGGGGAGTAGAGGTCGCGGCCGCAGGCAAAGGTGAGAAGCGTGGTGGTGAAGTTGGCCATGTATTGGAGGAGGGGGTCTGTGAGGGACGTGGGGAGGGAGGTGGCATCGTAGGCGGGGGCGGGGAAGGGGGGTGCAGGGAGGGGGACAGCGTAGGCGATGGTGGGACAGTAGGGGAGGGAGGCGACGAGGGGGCATGTGAAGAGCGCTATGGTGTGGGTTAGTGTTGGGCTTAGTGGTGAGGAGAGGAAGGGCGTGCCTGATTTAGTTACAAAGTAGCTAGGCCCGCTGACTTTGGTCCCGTCTTGCACGACGTACGCTGTGTAGTTCGTGTGCGGGGTCAACGCGCCCACGAGCCACTGATTGCGCCATCCTGTGGCGTCCCGCAGCCAGAGAGTCTGGTTGAGCACTGTCCCCGTCGACTTGACGGCGCGCAGCCTACAGCCTGTCTGTGGGAGTGTGGTGAGGGCCGGGGACGCGGAGGTTAGTGCGAGGATGAGGGTGAAGTTGGGTGCGGAGGAAGGCGGGGTGGGGTAGGTGAGGTTTGCCGGTGGGAGGGTGTAATTCGGGAATGTTTGGGGTGGGAGGGCTGGTGGTGGGGAGAAGGGTGGGGAGAAGAGGAGGACTTGGCCGGCGGTCGTGTCACCGAGGAGGGGCGTGTTTGTTAGTATTTCGTGTCTTGGGGCTGCCAGGAGTGAGCTCGGTATTCGGGCGTTGTGTGTCTTGTGGACTCAACTGGTATCTGAGAGGCCCACTTCGAATGTAATCTGGCTGGCGTTCTCCACTGCGAGCACGCCGCCAGAGGGGAAGGGAGCCGTCCACACGCCCAGTCCGCCCTCCAGCTTAATCTCAACTACATCCGTGCCGCCGTTTGAGCCAGGGTTGGTTACAGTCGAGCTGTTGGTGACGAAAAAGCGTGGTAGTTGCGAGGAAGTGTCGGAGCATAGTGCGACGGTGAGTGTGAGTGGATTGTTTGAAGAAGCTGGGAGAGTGAAAGTTGGGTTATTTTGATTTGAGAAAGAGTCGAGAGAGTTGATTTCGAGCTGTTGTCTTGGCTGGGCGAGGACGAGGACGAGGACGGGGTTGAATAGTAAAATAATAAATCGTAAAGGCAACATCACTTGCGCTTTGGCGCTAACAACACCGTAACCGTGACCACCACAAGCCTGAAAGCTCTGAAGGCTTTAAACAAGGTCATCGTTCTCTGACACAGTGCCGCAGTCACAAAAAACTGAATACTACCGTGGTCGTACAACCCCCTTCTGATGCCACCTGCAACACGGTCCCTTCGTCTCTCCAAATGCATAGCTCTCCAGTCCCTTATTTAACAGCACTTGTACGACTATCTCCAAACTTCTCGCCGATACCTCTCCCAGCGCGCGCAGATACTCTACTTCTTTTGTATAAACATCCACCAGGTCCCTGGTATTCAATCTGGCATCCTCCGTTGACAGACGAAATTGTTGCTCCGCGCTAGGACGTCGTTCGTAATTCGACATGCGTGCCTTCTTCGAGAATGGGCGGCCGGCCGAGACACCTGCAATTTTGATTGCAGTCGCGTCGTTTCTTCTACTGCATTCAAGACATGCCCAGCAAGAGCCGAGTCCGTATTCCGAGGGGTTTCAGAGGGCGTTTTGCGACACTCTGTGGTCTGGGCATTATACCACAACTTAGTCCCAACAGGGATTGGTACATGCAACCTGTCACTGACCTCGCCGTGTAAATCACTACATGTTCTCCAATTCTTTTGCCTGGGGATAAGGCAGAGATCACGAAATTCGCATGCCAATACCTTTTTTATCTATCAAAGTCTGAGATCGCTTCCACGAGTAGCTTCCACGATAGCCGGCCCCTACACAGCTTGGTCAACTACTCCTTGCCTTTTTCGCAGCACCGGGTGTGGCGGAAAGATTCATCTCCGACGGTAAGGAAGAAAAGCGCTACAATGAGCACTGTTCATCTTACTATGGGCTTATAGGAAACCACTAGCGCCTGTTCGTAAACAATCCTTATCTGTAAGTGATGACCTACTTGAACTGTATAGAATTTACTGTACTACCATGCATGATCAAGAAAAGGTGTATCAATGCCGGGTGCGTATACATATTACTAGTAGTTACGACGTATCTCCAAATATTCTTGCCGTGTTCTAGTAGTTGGGGCGGGCTCAGGGATTTGCGTGTGACGAATAAAGCTAATAAAGGTGCACCCCCTTACAGCTTCGGAAAAAAAACTGGTACACTTGCTTCTAATCACGACGGTGCCATAATCAAACCGTTTTTACTTTCCCACCTTTCACCAACCTAGCCAACTTGTCCAGTCCAAGTATCCTAGAAAAATATCCATCCTGAGGCACATTCACAGGGCAAAACAATAAATCAGCACAAAAACACGGATTAACAGGCTACGACTAAGCCAACGTACGAATACAGTTCGCCAAAGGAAGGTATCAACCAACCAAATGGACCACGTCTGGGACCCCGCCCAGATCCAGGAGGGGGGGCTTTGCTTGAGAGACGAGGACACAACTTTCTTTGCATAGTCTTCCGCGGGAAGTGCGCCCCCTTGTACGCGCCGTTAGTTTGTGTAAGCTAGGGAGCGGTGTCAAGACGCACTTTGGCTCATGTTGACACGCTTTGCCACAAATATGTCTTCGATGGGTTTGTAGATGGAGCCATCGGGGAGACCGGTTATCTCACGGCGGTTACTGATATTGGTTTTTACCCCACCAGTACACACCTACAATGCCATATCCAAAATCAATGAGTTACTCGTTAGATCCCTGAACAACTTGCATTGATGACTTTGATGCTGAACGCACGGGGAGACATCAGTACCTGCAGACGCCGAAAAGACAAATCGAACATACCCGAATGGAGCCAGTTCGATTCGAATAGTATTCCCATAGGCGTGCAAGGCACCTTTTGTGCCGTTGTAGGCAGAGGCGAAAGGGAGCGACGCAATGGCTGCGACACTGCCGATCTGAATGATCCGAGCATCCCCTGAAGCGATCAGAAGCGGGACACATGCTTTGACCATCCGCATAGGTCCGAACACATTTGTATTGTACAGCGCCTGGACTTGGTCCATGTCGAGGTCGGAAGCGGCTACGGTCAAAGCTTGGGCGCAAGTATGCATATTGATTTTGTTGTTTTGACAGATAGAGAGAAAATTGAGTTACGTACATTGACCACTTGTAATCCGAGTCGGATGTCACAATTACGACTGACACTGCGTGAAGGATCAAACGAAGAGACATACGCATTGTTCACGAGAATATCAAGTTTTCCGCCTGTCATTTCTGCGACTTGATCTCTAACCCGGAGGACTGCATCGCTATCTGTGACGTCCAGCTCCAGTGGGGTCATCCCAAGATCAGCCAGGTCCCGGATTCCATTCATCAAGCGAGCTGTTGCGAAGACATGGAAACCTACCAAACAGTCAGTGTCATAAACGACATATACTTTACCACACACCTCGCGAATGAAACTCCATTGCCAAGGCGTGACCGATGCCAGAACTGCAGCTGCGAAGTGCCAGTACTAGTAAACATATATTCATTCCTCTGACGTGTAAGAGACTTACCCAGTAATGAGGACGCTCTTTGTAGACATCAGATAAGAGGCGTATAAGGATCACGTTGCCCAATATTGTGAATCTGTAAGGCCTCTGTGGATTTGCTCCGACCTCGTCATGATTTGATATTTCCAGGAAAACGCAACATTTTGACAAATATTTGTAGCAACTAGTTGACTCACTTCCGAGTCACTGGGCGGTTCGTTTCGTATCATCACTTTGTTTCGTCCGGCAGATGGGCTCGATTGGACTCAGAAAATTGAGCCTCAGTCTGCAACATGAAACCAGCCGTTGCGCTCCAAATAAATTCGTCTTTTTCAATGAGCTTTCTTCTACATACAAGGTTCTTTCGACCGATGCCTATGCAGGCAAACGAATCAAGCTGTCCTATCTTTCCCGCTTCGCATCAACAGAGCTGACCTTGAAAGGCCAAACATCTTCGAAATAATCCCATCCTGTGAACGGGTCAGAACAAAATTATCAACAGCAATGAACATTGTAGACGTACAGATACCCTTCTCGAAAGGAAGGCATTGAAGAGCCACGTCACCCACATCCCACCCCCTGACCATATCCAGGAGGGAGAGCTCTTCTTCAGAATTAAAGGCACAACTTGATTTGCATAGTCTTCGGACGTGATTGCATTTTCCACTTGGGAGTCGAACGACCGCCGTTAGTACAATAGACCGCTGAGAGAGGTCAAGACACACTCTTGGACATGGTGGTGTGCATTTCCAGACACAGGTCTTCAACGGGCTTGTATATAGAATTATCGGAGAGACCGGTCGTACGGAAGCCAAGGATATTGCTTTTGACCCCAGCCGTACAGGCCTTGAATAAGATGTTCGACGACCCGATTACAATTATCCTGTCATTAGAACGCTGAAGAGATGAGCTTACGTTTATGACTTTGATGCTGCGCGGATGGGGGAGCGTTAGTCGTCCAGCGCGCGAGGTGTTGTCTACATGGGTTGACGTACTTGAATGGTGCCAATTCAACTCGGAGAGTATCTCCATATGCGTGTAAAGCAGCTTTGGTGCTGCTATATGCGGAAGCAAAAGGAATCCGTGTCATGGCTGCGAGACTGCCTATCTGGAGGATTCGAGCATCTCCCGAAGCGATCAAGAGCGGCACATATGCCTTGACCATTCGCATGGGTCCAAATACATTGGTATTATACAGCGCTTCCACTTTATCCATATCAAAATCAGAAGCAGGGCTAAGAAGGTCTTGAAACAGAAATATTAAGATTCGTCAGTATCGCTGAGAACGAGTAATTTACGTACATTGTCCACTTGGAATCCAAGTTGGGTGTTGTGAGAGGCATTACGTGAAGGGATATCGAGGAAACATACGCGTTGTTCACGAGAATATCAAGTTTTCCCTCGGTGATTTCTGCAACTTGATCTCTAACTCGGAGGATTGCGTCGTTATTGGTCACGTCCAGTTCCAATGTGGTCACCCCGAGATCGGCCAGGTCCTGAATGCTGTGCACCGAGCGAGCTGTCGCGAACACTTGTAACCCTATCAGAACTGGCAGGTCAGGACGTTCATACACCAATGGCGGCCCGTCTGATACCTCGCGCGTGAAATTCTAGCGCCAAGGCACGTCCGATGCCAGAACTGCAGCTACAAGTGGGTAAGACACATATATTCCTCTTGCGTACAAAAGACTCACCCAGTAATGAGAACAGTCCTCTGAGATTTAGACATTTTGTCATCCCAAGACCAGTTACTCACTACTTATTTTATTCTCACCAGCAACGCTGTTAGTTGATCACCCTGTGACGTAGAAGAGGTGGATGAAATAAGAATTGTCAGCCAGTTGCCAGGCAGATCCTTCATTGACTCAGCTGCTCTTCCAGTACCAAGAACGGACATAAACAACAGTGAATGCAACACGACCCCCGTTCCGGAACCCTGGAATACCGGTCCGACTGACTTGGATCAGAAGTGAGCTCCCTGCAATCAGTCTTCTTGAAAATACCATCAGTGTTCGGCACCTCAAAAGCCACAACGTCTGAATGCAACGTACCGCTATCAACGAATAACTAAATAGGGTTTCACGTGAGGCATTACATGGAACTTGAGGGGAAGCGGATGATAGGGCGCACTTGGCACCAAAAAGGCCAACAAATTGAGAGTCCCCACATCCCGGGTGGATCCTGGCCGTAAGTTCGGACCAGTCCGACAATAGAGTGATACCGGTTTCGTTGTTGGCAGATTCGACCCGCGTATCCTCGCGTTCTGTTCTGACTGTATGCGACAAGGCGTTGTTACAGGGTCAACACGTCGCGCAGGGGTACAGAAAAGATTGAACTGGGTAATGGACGACTTGAAAGCATCAATGTTTAGCCAGTGCGAAGCCGCTAAAACACAAGCCTGGCTTTGAGATCTTATTCGAAAAGATCCTAAAACGAGTTTGCAACTTGACGCGAAGAACCGTGACGCTGGTTATAATGAGAGGCAACCGTGGCCCAGTCGGTGGCACTAACTTGGAAGGCTGCAATGTGCCATTGACATCTGTGAGCCCGGCCCCCGCCCCGAGCGCCAGGCTAATCAAGTCTCAAGGTAAGATGGTAAGATTCACGTATCTTCGAACCCAAGGGGATAGACGAATATAATAGGAATCCCGGGTTTCCAAGCACATGTTTATGCAGCTACATCTTTTATTCAGTTGGTGATCACCCTCGTTTTCACTTACAATGACACAACGGGGCTGCGGGATTGCGTCGGTAAAGTATGTACGTGCATACATGCAACATTCGCGGTTCATGTGATGTGCGGACAAATGTATTTCCACACAAATGACTCATGAAAGTCAAAGGCACGACGTGCTTCGGACTGCAGGGGAGACAAGACGCACTCTGGTCAATGTTGAAATTGCTTTTGCTCCACCCATACAAACCTACAAGGAATCAAGCTGTCTTAACTTTCCTGCTTCATTGAACATCATGATCGCAAACGTACCCAAAGCTTGAAATGTTTAGCCACTGAAAACACAAGCTCGGATCTTATTCGAAAAGACTATATTCTAGAATAAATTGGCAACTTGACGCGAACAATACCGAGAAGCGGCCGTTACTCAGACCATTGACATATATAGGCCGGGCCCCCGCCTCAAAATAAAAACGTCTCACGCTCTAACCACTTATCTTGGAACTCCAGGGGGATAATAGGGAAAACACAAGTATATGTAGTGTCCAAACACATGTTTCCGCGACTACATCTTTTATTCAGTCAGTACTGCAACACCTTTTGGATTGGTGATCACGAAGAAGATGCTTACAGTTTTATCCATCGTTTTCGCTTAAATGAACAACACATCATGGCTGCAGGTTGAGACGTCTAAGAAACCCGTTCAGGACAACTTTTACGGTTGCATGTGATAGTTGTGGCCCTGATCGTTGCGCGCGGGGGGGACGGAGAATTGGATTTCCGTGATATGAAACAAATCAAAGTGTCGTAGCCTTTCCCCTTTTCACTAACCGCATCAATTTAGACAGGCCGAACATCTTTGAAAGAATCCTATCCTAACGTACCATGACGTGGGGTGGGGGAATTTATAAATGTCAGGCATGATCGCGGTTGACGCATTGAACGTACGGATAAGGATCTCCACAGGAATGTGGTGAGAAACCAGAACTTCCAGACCTTGGCGCCCGACCAGATCCAGAAAGGAGGGCTCTTCTTGAGAGTTAAAGGCACGACGTACTTCGCATAGTCTTCTGACGTCATTGCGTTGTCTGTACGTAATCCGGACACTGTTAATTCAGAGGACTGTCAGGGGAGGCAAGGCTCACCCTGGCTAATGTTGACACGCTTCGCCAGAATGATGTCTTCGATGGGTTTGTAGATAGAGCCGTCGGGGAGGCCGGTTATGCGAGGCACGATGTTGCTTTTTACCCCTCCCGTACAAACCTACAATGTTCAACGTCATAAGGGATTACTCCCTTATTGGAACTCTGCGCACGTTGATGACTTTGATGCTAACAGCAGGAGTAGTGTTAGTAGCCCCTACGAAATGTTGTCTACACACCTTGAACGCACTTGAACGGTGCCAATTCAACTCGGCACGTATCTCCGTACGCATGCAAGGCAGATTTCGTGCCGTTGTAGGCGGAGGCGAAAGGAAGCTGTGTGACGCCCGAAACACTACCTATCTGGACGATTCTAGCATCTCCCGAAGTTATCAAGAGTGGGATATATGCTTTGACCATTCGCATGGCTCCAAATAAGTTGGTCTTGTAAAGCGCCTCGACTTTATCCAAATCTAAATCAGACGCCGCACTAAGAAAATCTATAGGGCATGCATGAATAATCTGGCTATCAAAACGAGAAATTTACCTACACTGTCCACTGTTCGTCCATGTGCAACCTAAATTTTGATATTATTAGGCAGAGCGAACAGGAAGGCGACATACGCATTGTTGACGAGAATATCAAGCCTTCCCCCTGTGATATCTGAAACTTGATCTCGAACCCGGAGGATTGCATCGTCATCAGTGACATCCAGCTCAAAAGTTTTCATCCCAAGATCAGCTAGATCCTGAATTCTTGTCGTTGACCGAGCTGTAGCGAACACTTGCAGCCCTGGGTCAAGGTGAGACATACACTTACGCCAAGACAGCTATAGTTATACCTCGAGCATGAAACTCCAGCGCCAAAGCATGCCCAATACCAGAACTGCAGCTGCGAAGGGGGTGAGACCGATTGGCCCAATAGTTCATGCCAGAGACTCACCCAGTAATAAGGACGGTCCTATGAGAATTAGACATGTCAATAGATGTGATGTGGGCAAACAGGTCTTTGTTACGTTCGGTCCAATGGCTCAACCCGCAGAAGCTTGGGGTCTCCGAAAGCCTTCCGACACAAGAGAAAGTTTAAATTTCTCGTGATTAATTTCAAGTTGAATCAACAGCTTGACATTTCATGCTGTACCACGTCGACGAGTCCCAGTGATGGCTGCTAAACGTTAAACCCTAACCATACGCGGCCCAATCCTCGCTATTCATAATTTTTATCATAGGCGCCCAACCATAACTGACAGTTCTGCGGCCCTAACTGCAAAGTATCCCAATTCGGGCCCTAGCACAGCCAACCTCGACCATGCTGCTTCGAGCTGGCGGAACTGCCCAATGATTAGCGCTGACTTGTCAAAATAATTTGTTCGTAAGGGACCTTGTAACAGCCTCATGGTACGTAACTATATAATATGCTGCTTGACTTTGTGAGAACTTGATTCCCACTATACAGGAAGCACCAGCATCTTCTCTTGCGCGTTCTCGTATGCCTTTCTTCCAAGACGCCAAAGAGGTCGATGCAAGTCGAGGTGTGTTCAACGACGTCGCTGGCAGTCAACATAATTCCCACGCGAACCGTGAGTGAAGCTTGTCTCACGGAGCTCTACTTGTGCACCAACTCTACATGAATCGAGGTGACCATTATCAGGCGCCTGTCAACCAGGGCGACCATTTCAATGGAACGATCAATGGAGGAATCGTAGGCGGCCGGAATAACAAAAACAACATCAACAATGACCGCCCGTCTGGTCGTGAGAGTCCCACGATGGCTGATCATATAGCCAACGAAATCGAAGGACTCAAAGCTAGGCTTGCTGAGGTTCGCGCCAAGAGGGCAGCTAAACTTGCCCAGCGTGAACGTGACAGGCTTGCCGCTGAACTTGCTGCAGAGGAGGCTGAGCTCAGTGATTGGTGCGATCATCACTCATGTCTGTTGTAATCAGACTCAAGACTCATATTTCCTATAGACAAGGATGGGTCACTAGTTTCGAGTGCAAGAGCAGTATCGCTGACAGGATCAGGCATGATAATCGCTACAGTATATTTATTTTGTTTGTTTTGGTCTAATAACACAACGTGATACCCCGTCAGAGGGACACGCCTGTATTGACCCATGGCGTCAAGCTAGTCTGGTCGTGGAGGAATTAGAAGAAAACAAAATATGAGAAGCTCTTCGAAGGGTAAAGCGGCGAAACTGGTCAGTGATGGATCCCCAGATGAGACGAATGGAGGATAATCCGACCTCTTCGATCACTGTCTCTGCTTCAAGTTCTACCTAGCTAAAAACATGTTATTCGTTAGTGAGCATCACCAATATTGTTCGCGGTTCATGGACATCGGGCTGCTTGACATGGCTCAGCTATCGACTCGCACCACAGATCAATTCCAGATTTCGAAGAAATCTCCAGGAAAGTCGTACTATATAACGTCAACACCTCGGAGTCATGCCCTTTATAAAGGTGTCGAACGGTTGGCCCGAGATACAGGCAAGATTAACTTTGGCAACTCAGCGAAAACGACAAATACATTCATTGCACATCGCAGGAATCTTATTCTACTCCAGTCTTGCCTTTACGGGCGACAGCCCAAACGTCGCCCAAAACTCCCTCGCATCCAAGGCCCGGCCAAGAGTGTTTGCACATCTCGGTAACGCACGGACGTTCTCTTCCGCCATCAACTCACGTACCCAGGTCGCATGCGACCCATGAATTGTAGATCCGTACTCACGTGTCTGCTCCTCATCAGATACCCACGAGGACACAAGATCCCACCAGTCATAAATACGACCGTCGGTGAGGATCCATCGCTGCCCTGAGGCTTTAGGGAACTGGGTGATCACGGCTAGGATCGCACGGGAGACGTCAATGCCGTGAATCAAGTGGAGGCTTCCCTGGTGCACAATAATGTTCGGATGAAATGAAATCCTGATGATAAATAGGATAAACACGCACCTTTGCCTTGAGCGCGTCTTTGCTTGGGGCGACTCTCCCGAGCCAGTTGCGAACCATACGTTCGCCCCCCCAGAGGCCGGATAGGTTCAGAACAGTCGTAGGTACTGTGAGATGTAGAGCCAATAGCTCTTCTTCCGCAATGGCTCGGTCGTCTGAGATGAATGGTGAATGGCGGTCATACCATCGATTTATCACAAGTCGCTCTGTTGCTAGAGAGTTTGGGGCCTCCTGCATTATAAACGTCAACACACCGTCCTGCATATTCATGCGAAAATAAACGACTTACGTGCCATATACTAGTCGTTCCCAACTGTATAAACTGCACTCCATCCGCCTGACCGCCATGACTACCGATATATAGCCTAACCAACCGCTCCGACGCGCCCTTGACTTTAATTGGAAAAGTGATGAGGACCGTCGTAGCAGCAGGCAACACTTCGTACCCTCGAGAATCGTCTGAGTGTGGGTCGAATTCGAATCTAATGGTACCGGGTGTCCCTGAACGTGTTGTTGCAGCATATGTGATGCCTCGAGATTGACATTGTGGGATCAGGAATGTGGAGGTCCAACCTGCGCCCAGAATCAGAAGGTCCACTTTGGCTGTCATTTTCGAGAATAATCTGACAACTGCCCTCTCTGACGGATTCCAAGTTGTACATCTTTCTCCGCCAACTTGGCTATCACCGCATCACAACTCTTTTTCCACGTGGCGGCTCAAATCTCCGGAAAAGAAATTTTGCAAAGAGGTGTACCACCCTGAACACTCTCGGAGTACCCTTCAAAGCAGGCTGCTGCAGCGAGGAGTTGTTGAAGACCAGGGTAACTGCATACTAGTACAGTATCATGTCTCTTGCTCGACGTAATACTCCAAGACTACGACGGCGACGTGGTTGCAGGTAGGTTTCAAGTATTCTCGTGTCAACTTGTTTCATCTTTCAAAATTTCAGGTTTATGCCAATACTGCACAATTTCCTGGAACACCTTTTCGACGTGACCACGTACTCTGATCCTTGTAACGAACCTTGGGGCGATATTTGACTTCGACGACAACAGTCTAGATCGTCATGGCGCTCACCATCTGGCTAGTGACATGATTGTGCACTCTAGAGTCTAGGCGAGTACCCTTCTTTATTGCCCTATGCAGACACATCTCACGGGTGCATTTGCCCGTGCACGACAGTATACACATTCCAGTACCACTAACCGAGCAAATTTGCACTACTTTACACTGCCGAACGAACAAAGGTTGGTTCCGGGCTACCGCCAACGTACGCGTGACAAGACAGGAAACGCCTGCTCACCGGTCCTGAGATGAGCACGTGAAGGCTGCCCACATCTTTCCACGTACACACGAAGTTGAAGTGGGTTGTCAGTAGTCGTTGCTGCTGTTTGCTGAATTTCTTCTCAGGCTTCCCTTCTTTCATCCTGATTTCAGTTCTTGGCGGTCCATCAAAGGTAGACTCGGTTCAAAATGTGATTTCAAATGGACCTGATTTCCATCATTTCTGGGGTAACTACGAGTTCACTGTCACCGATGTAAGACGCTCTATCATATCATCGGTTCCTTGCGTTTATTTACACCATCACAGTGTTCATCAATGGCCTACGTAATGTGCATGGCTTGACAATCCCACTGGACAATATAACAGAATGGACATTGCGCTCGACGACCTCTTTCAAGACCGCTTCATACAGGGCGGACTACGAGGACGACCCAAGTGATGGTGTTTTCGATTTGTCGAGAAATGTCATTTGAATAACTGCGGAGAGTAAAGGGCGAGCTCGCAGATGAATTCTTTTAGCATCGGGTTGCACATGACCTTGTGGCCTTGACTGAACTTGGTCAGTATTCGGCCCCCTGGCTGACGTTGTCACTGAATAGAAACTCCTGAAGCGTAGCCTTTGGACTTCTCGTCGTCTTCAACCAATTATGAACTCGTTTAACGGTCGCTGTTACTCAGTCTGGCACTCTTCTTCAGCGCCTAACTTCCACACCATAACGGAACCGCGAACGATTTATACAAAAGAGAAAAACTCAGTCTAAATAAACAGAAAACACGAGTCTCACAGCAGCACGTTTCAAGTTCAAAGTCGCTTTCGACGACGAGGTGCGACAAATCCAACGATTAAACCCGACACCGCGAACCTCTCAACGGAAAGAACGACATTAATATGCGCATCTCTTCTTCACTTGTACTTCTGCTATCGCCTGCCTAGTCGTGAAAAACTGATTGATTGATCATGATGTGTCGTCAGAAACGAGAAACGAGACAGAAGTGCGGATGGGTTTGTCCGTCCGTTTCGTCATTCGCTCTCTGCTATGAGTGCGACGATCATCCTGGCAAGTGAGACAAAGGCGCCGGATGTAAGTGTCGGCTAAAATCAGATGAAAAACACACGCACCGATACAGGTAGTAAAAGAATGAGAGTAGATAAAACCCAAGCTTTATGAAACTCTCCTTTTTGTGCCCAGGAAGCGTACGGAAAATCTCCGTCGCATCGTACATATGATTCTTGGTCCGAATCCTGCATAGGCACGCAACAATAAGTCGTCAAAATCGGGGGAAGATAGAAAAACAACGTACTTGTTGGCGTTAAATGCTACTAGAGGGGCATTCAAGAGAAATGCTACCCATTGACCCGACAGGAGGAACAGCGACGTGAGGAACGCGTGCGCGATATTTTCTGGCAGGACAAACTATAGGAGAAGTTGAGTCGGGGCGAGAAAGCGAGGGATGTGGAGAGACGCACTTGGTTGAGCTTGTTACATAAATCTATAGGGTTGATGTAGTCACATTCTAAATCTGAAAACATGATGATCTATTTTGCGGTGATTATGCGGTGATTTGTTTGGGCATGTCGAGAGCGGTTTGTTGAGTTACGAGAGATACGGAACAAATGTTATGGAGTACAGAGCACGTCAGTATTAGAGGGCAGAAAAGTAACAGCGCCAAGGGTGGCCCCACATGTGGTGACATGCCAGATACGTCGTTAGCGATAAAGAACGAAATAGACGCACAAAGAAAACCATGGTAAAAAGCAGTCCAGCAGCCATGAGGACCGCGAAAAGAAACAGCCATCCTGCTCCGTGTTCAACGTTTATTCAGAACAAATTTTGAATTGAGACCGCAAGCATTGTGCACAGCGTGAGAGGGGCGACAGGTTAAAATCCGTCAGACAAACTTATACTCGAACAAAAAGGTAGAGAACAGACGCACCTGCACCACCCATCATAAAGTTTTCAGATATGGTTCAAATTTCAAGTGTAAATGTCAAATGGCCCGGGAGGCGTTCGTAGTACTGCAAGAACTCGACTTTTAGGTCCGGGAGAAGCAACCCTGGCGTCCGTATACAAGGCTGGGGAAGGTATTCCAATAACAAGGATACTGGTAGAAAATGTGTGGGTCTTCGGAGTACACGATGCGCTAGTCACTCGTGTGACAGCAATACCATTTTGAGACGTATATTTCAATTATTAGAGGCTAAGCTAAGTGAACCCTCCAGACAAGGTCTTCTACATCTTGGAAGTGAACGCCCCCTTCAAAAATGGTCAGCTAAATTAGAATGAACACATACAAAGTGACTCACATGGAACCCGAAAGGGAAGGGAACAGTCAGCGTTGCCCTTGCCACCTCAGTCATCGTCTCCGCATCGATCACAACAAGAGCACTCGATCCCTTGCTAGCATCGAGAGCAATCGTCAACAGTACACCCACATCCTCTCCAAGGGTCTCACTTCCATCTTGGGCCGGACGAGGAACGAAAATGGCCTCGCCGGGAACATGATGTGGATCCTTCCATATCTTACTCGTCGCCGTGCGCATGTCAATCTTAATGATCGAGTTCGCTAGACCCATGGCCATCTCGTTATCGTGCTCTCGATGAGTGTGAATGCCGTATGCATAGCGGTACGGTTTGTGGGCAACGGCAGGCGCGATATTGGGGAGCTCGATGTTGGCCACGACGCCTAGATCGAGATCGAGTTTTGCCTCGAGGAAGGTGCTTGTCGCTGCTGATGGTGAGTAGGGAGGCGATATGTTTTCGAGCCGAAATCGGCGGGCGGAAGTGGGTGTGACGTAAGGTTTAGTGGGATTTGTGCCCATCGCGCGGAGTTTTTCCAGAGTGAAGTCACCCATGATCTTCACATGTCAAAAAACCCACGCAAGCGAAGAGTGAATAACTTACGGAGTTGTCCTCGTAGCACGCGATGTCCAAGACTATGGAGCCGTCTTCATCGTCGTACGAATTGAGTGCATGGAAAGCGAAAAATGGATCGGCCTGGTATCTATTCAGGAGAGCGCAGTACACATCAACAACGCCTGTCCACAAGGAATCGACAAAGCTTGCCTGGCCACGACACCCCCAGCTTGTCGATCCACGACAAAGAAAAGAGTTTTTCGCTTATTCGACCACTTCTTGAACGTATTAACCGACAACGCCCCGTTCAGAAAAATAGGGATTCCTCCCAGCTTGAAATCCGCTTGCCAAACAGCCAAAACTTATGAACAAAAATCCGACTAAGCTTCAGGCGCACGGACACAGGAAATAAAACTGACCAACAAACCGTTTCGTCAGGAAGATAGTGTGGACATAGGCCGCTGGCGCGTCCGTGATTTTGGCGAGAACAGCAGCCTGACCCTGAGCGTCAATCTTGAAGACTTTGTACACTGCACACGTTTGGGGATGAATAGATTGAGAGCGGACAATCATAAGGACCTACCTGGTTTCGGATAGAAACTCATCGTAAAGTTATAAAATTCCCCACCATCGACTCCCGCATGAGCCGCGGATAGTGGTCCATCCAGCTCCTTTGAAATCGAGAGGTACGACCGCAGCCTCAAGGGTTCGAGGGTGACCCGGTCAAGAATTTGCAGGATGTTGCCATCCGTTTTGGCAATCAAGTCGCCGTCACGCGAGAATCCGTTGAAATGGGGTGTTAATGTGACGCTGACATTGACAGATGATTTCCCTTTGGGCGGTGGGGCTTGCCTGAACTTGGCTATACGGGAACAGGCGTGAACGATGAACGGAAGGTATGGAGAGTGATGCTCACTGAAGAACTTCCAAAGGACAGATTCACAGGGGTCAGCTTGCCCGAAGCTGCCATCTATGAAGACGGAAGGTCAGTTTGGTGGTCGACTCGGCAACAAGCGGTGAATGGCATACAGCTTGGGTAGCTTCCTGTTTTTTGGATGTGCTCCTCGACCATACTGGCACCTTTTTTGGAGCGGTATATCACTGTGCCACCCTCGATCTCAAACCGATGGTTCAGTGAGAGACCGTCGAACCAGTGTCTGATGCTAAGTTGTCCACCGGGAGCTTTGTCTGTTGGAACATCAAATGTTCCAGGCCCTGTCCGGTAGAGCACGCCTTCGAGCCAGTCTGGTAGCTGAGACCAAGCAGTTAGCGCAAGACCACTCTGGCTCAAGTTGTGAGCCTACCTTGCCGGTAACTGGGAGTATTACTGGGTTGGGTGTCTCTGAGCAATTGTAGAAGCCCCGTACTGTTCCAAGGGGGATGCCCTTCATGGTTCACACTGGCCGATGATGAAAATGATTTGCATAAGCGGGCGTGACTCCGTGATGGTCGCAGGAGCCTACCCGACCTTTAGAAAGTAGGGCAGCGGCCGCGGTAGCAAGAAAAGAGCGTCGACGGAATGGCGAGGCTGCGGGAGGGAGATGCCCGCCAGGAGACAAAAACAGATCTAACGTGCTTGAGAGCTGCGGACCGCATGAACGAGGGTATTCTGAGTAGCGTAGCCCATATCTAGTACTATAACTTGAACATACAGAGTTCATAAAATACTACACAACCAAAGGCCAAAGCAAAAAAGGACGGGTGTCATATATTCATCAACAAAATCGACCCATCTCCTCTTTCAATCGATATCCATCTTTGCATTGCCATTCCCTCCCCTTCTTCCTCGTCTGCCTTGTGCTCCCCGCCCCCGTCTGCCTTGACCCCGCCCTGTGGGCCCATTCGGCGCCGGAGAAGATGTATACTCCGCTGGGTCAGCACCAGGCGGTGCGAGGAGGACATGTGCGCGCGGATCTGCATGTAGCAGGGAATCTGAACGCAGTTTCCTGGTGGGGGCGCACAGACGTTAACCTTCCAAGTACCAAGCCAAATATCGCAATAAACTTACGACCCGCCGCCCTGCTCCCCAGCATCCATCAACACATCGACACTGCCTTCCTCTCTGACAAGACCCAGTCCGTCTGCACCGCCCAACCTCCCACCAAGTGTTGTACCAGTACTTGCACTACCCACGATTTTCACAACTAATGTTTTCCCGTCCGCCGGCTGATTATGGAACTTCTGTACTGCATCCGCTGCAGAAAGAGGGGTCTTGAATGTTACGCGAATCGTCACGTTATCCTGGGAAGCGGTCGGCACTAGTCGTGCATGTGTGATGGTGCCACATCGTTTAAAGATGGCTGAAACGTCATCGGGCGTTGTGCCACGCACGAGGCCCGTTACTTCGACTACATTTCCACCAGTTGAACCAGCCCCTTTGATTGACAGCTGGGAGTCGGTGTTGAGCGAAGAGCCTGTGGCCTCGCGAAGGGCTTTTTGGGCAATTGTTGAATTGAAATTTGCGCGTGGCACGCTGGGTGTCGCCCTGAGACGATCTGAGAGCGAACGAGGCCCGGAAGTGGCCTTGGAGTCTTCGAAAAGGTCATGAGACCAGGCAGAATTGACGTCTCCTTTTGGGGGACGGGTCTAGGTGTGATCGCAAGCATTTGTTGGTTTTCGACGCCTCAAGACAACAGAGGGAGTACGCACGTATGGAGTCGAAGATGCGCGGCCTGAACCTGGACTACTCCTTGAACGAATTGGACCTGTTGAGTTGGAAGGGATGTTCATGCGGTCCAACAGCGAAGCCATGGCGGACGTCAAGAATGCGTCTGTGTCGTTGTAAAAGACAGGACGATTGTTTGGCTTTAGCTTCTAGCCCAAATAACACTACACAGCCATCCAACACGTGAGACTCGACCTTGTCCGTGCCAATGGATGTGGGCGCACATGTCCTGTGGGCTCGGGCCTTGAGTGTCTATCATGGTAAACTTGAAATGTGTAAGACTTTCGATGGTTTAAATGCATGAACACATACTGATACTATCCGACGGACTCGGACCCTACTAAGGTAGGCGCCCTTTGGAGACGGCGGCATTGAAGAGGGCCCGTGCTTCGGGCAGCTTTGCAGACCGTGATCAAGTTTCGTTTATGATCCTGATTACCCTTTTCTCCCCTTTTTTTCAGGCTTACCTTGTCCGATCGTGACTGCAAGTTCAAGGCTGCGACTCCACGCAGCTTGGATAGACACGTGGCCGCGCATCATAAAGGTGCCCGCCTTCATCTCGAAGGAACCCAGCGCCTTGCCTTATCTGTCACCGACCCGGCTAGTTCATGTTACCATGTACGTGGTTTTTTTTTTACATTCATGTCTAACCAACCTTTCTGCTTTGTGTAGCACGTCCATACATTGACCTTAACGAGTGGCTTTTGGTTCCTGGTCGCAATATCTGAATCATTTCTGCCCCGTCTCATAGATCTAGACCATAACAGTCAAAGTGTGCAGCTTCTCCTTGTCCATGTGGAGTAGTGTCTGACAATCCTCTTCCAGTTTCCCGCCTTCACCTGTAGACACCCTAGCTCGAGCTCAGGTCCATGTATGCCTGACAAACCTTTCTCCTCTTTTGTAGCCAATAAGCTACCTTTAGACTTTGATCTTAGTAAGTGTAAGTGGCCTCTTGTTGATGTGTAAGATCTGGCAGACATCTAATTGTGCAGTGCCAGTTGAAGCGACGTCAAGTGCTCTGGAGCAGCCTGAACTGCCGCAGCTCGGGTTCTTCGGGCTCTTCGGCTACCTTAGGTTCTACCTATCCAGGCATGTAGCTTCTTCATGCCATTTAATATCTGACAAACCCTTTTGCCCCAGCTCAGGCTTGTACTATGAAGGAGCTACTGGCAAGCGCCCTGCACGTGTGTTGGCTTCAAGTTTCGTTGCAATGCTGGTATATTGACAAACATTTATGTCTCGTCTTGTAGCTCTCGTCGATGATTCGGATCCTGTTCCGCTGTTAGGGATACATCAGGGAAAGATACTAGATGAAGGTTCACAGTCTACATATTGATAAGCGCTAAGCTGCGAAACATAAACACTTCCGAGTCATGTGCTCCCGAGGAGCTCCTGCTCGTGTTCCAAGATCGTCATAACCTTGGGAAACCTGGGGGTGATCTTGGATTAAACGGAACGGGGATACTGCCAGCATGTAGGTCCTCAGTGTCAGTAAAAGAGCGGCAACTAGGCAAAACGAGCGGTATCGGCTTCAGCTGTTCTGCTTCGCTCGCTCACATCCGCAATCTCTCACCCACCGTCGCTATCCAGAATCGTCTGGATCGGGGCCGCGATGTCCAGATGTGTCCGACTCGGAGCTTGCGGTGACAGCGCGTTTACCAGCCCTGAGAACGACTCTAAAGTGCCTTTCCTTTACCGCCGGACTGTCATCGTCACTGGACATGAGTGAAGGATTAGGGCCCGAGAGCTTTCACTCCGCTCGGCAACTTATTATTTCCCACATGCGCGAGGCTTTCTGTTCCTTTTTAGAAGAAGATAAATAAACATGGAAAACCCATCAATCACGAAAACCCAATGTCTGTCTACTCGTCCCCCATCCCTTCTGTTCCCCTGTACTCCCGCTCTATATTCACCCACATCTTTTCCTCTCCTTCGTCGACCAGGTTCTCGTTGCAAAACCCAGGACCCAACGACGTAGGAGGATTCTCAGGGACGTCGCCTGCATTCATCGATGCTGAGTCAGGGCAAACCATCTCGAGGGCGCAGCTGCGAGATTTCGCTTTTGCGTTTGCGTATGGAGTGAGGCATCATCCTCGATTGATCGTACCCTCACGAGGGAGGATGAGTCCATTCGGAAATGTAGGTACCCCGCTGAGGCGAGGCGACACCGTCGTGATATTCTCGCCCAATTCTATCGCATGGCCTGTTGTTTTCTTCGGTTCTGTGGCGGCTGGGCTACGTGTGACGCTTGCAAATAGTGGATACACGAAAACCGAGCTGGCGTGGCAGTGGACGGATAGCAGGGCTAGAGTGATATTTGTAGCGGAAGGGCTCCTTGCAGTTGTCAGAGGGATGTTTGATGATTTTGGCATTGATCGAGAAGAAGCCGAAAAGAGGATTGTTATCATCAACGATGGGTGGCTTGATGCTGCCAGGAAAGGCCACAGCGTGATTGGCGGAAAGTCGTTGTTGAGAATGGAGGAGCTGTTGGGACAGGGTAGGGTCACCGAAGAGGAGAAATTTGTAGGGAAAGAGGCAGATGAGACTGTTTTGTTATGTTATTCGTCCGGTATGTGTTACCTCGCTCTCAATTGTGTCTAGTTGACGTCTGGATGATACAGGTACGACCGGTAAGGTAGGCGAAACTTCGATGTTTTCACTCACTCATTTAGTCTAATTTGATGATTGTGCGCAGCCAAAAGGCGTCGAGGTAGGCTGACGTTCGTCATCATCCGGAAGTTTTCATTGTCACATTTGCCAGACAACCCACCGTAATCTAAGCTCAGAACTCGACATGTGCTATCCTGTCTTCCCGGATCTCCAACCTGGTCGCGATGTCCTACTGGGTATACTCCCCTTTTATCACATCTTTGGTATGTGCCTTCCCAGTCTCCACCGTAACTCCCCCCTCGGCCATTACGAATATCTCTGCCAGCACTAGTCCCCTTTTCCCTGTCTCTTCCCCGCGTTTCTAACCTGACCCTCAAAACAGGCGCCGTACAAGTCATGCAGCTCCCACTCATCCAGGGCATCCCCGTCGTCGTTCAGAAACGTTTCGAACCTGAGCTTTTCTGTGCCAATGTGCAGAAGTATCGTGTGACGTTCTGTTTAGTGGTGCCCCCCGTGCTTGTTGTGCTTGCGAGACATCCGGGTGAGCTGTATATGGACATCCGATCATAGTTTGGGATTGTAATCTGATGTTGCTTTTTTTGACAGTGGTGGATAAGTATGACCTGAGCTCGTTGAGGCTTATGTGCTCCGGTGCCGCGCCTTTGGGTGGTCCGTTGACCGAGCAGGTAAGTAAAGTTTTTTCTCCATTATTTCTTTCCTCATCGTCAGGCACGAATTATGACAGGTCAGGGCGCGGCTGCTCGCCAACAGTAAAGGCACAGGAGATGGTTGTTTAATTGTACAGGGTATGTTCTCTTTCTTCATGCCTGCCTCTCATCGTTGATGTCCTCCCTATTTTATAGGCTACGGCCTGACGGAGACATCCCCAACAACACATTTCGTCCCAGCCGAACTGGCCGTCACAAAAGTAGGCAGCGTCGGCTTGTTGCTGCCGAACCTCGAGGCACGGATCGTACTGAGTGACGAGCATGGCGGTGTGGACGTCGACGCGAAAGAAGGCGAGCCGGGCGAGTTGTGGGTCCGGGGACCGTCGATCATGAAGGTGGGCTCGCTGTCAAGGTTCTTGTATACGAGGGTGAGTAGGGCCGATTCTGGTGTGGGTTTTGTAGGGGTATTTGAACAACGCACCTGCGACGGCGGCGTCCATCACACCGGATGGGTGGTTCAAGACTGGAGACATCGCTCGGAGGGATGAAGATGGGTGTTATTGGATTGTGGACCGGAAGAAGGAGTTGATCAAGTATAAGGTACTTCATTAGCTAATTGTTTGTTTTTTCGTCCGTAGGCTGACGATATTCATGTAGGGCTTCCAAGGTACGTTATCCATTTGGAGGAGGGGACTGAGTTGATAATGATTCGTGCGCTGCAGTCCCTCCGGCGGAATTAGAGGGCTTGTTACTGACGCATCCTGACATCGCGGATGCTGCTGTCGTCGGGGTCGAGAGCGTTCAGGAGGCTACCGAGTTGCCCAGGCACGTCGTCTCTGCGTCCCAGTTCACTCCTCACACACACTAACAATGTGCCATGCTTGCACAGAGCGTATGTTGTGCACGCTGCACCGGACCGCGTACAGACGGAGGCTCAGAAGGTGGCGTTCGGGAAGAGCGTGAGCAGGTGGGTTCAGGGTAAGGTCGCCCATCATAAATTCTTGAGAGGGGGTGCGTCCTGGATGCTTCATTCGTTCCCTGGTCTGCATGTGCTCATTGGTTGTGGGTTTTAGGTGTCATCCTAATCGATGCAGTACCCAAGAGGTCGGTTTTCTTGTGCATTGTGAGGTATCGAGAAAGGTATCCTGATTTTTTAATCTAGCACGGCTGGTAAGATTCTCAGGCGCGAGTTGCACGAACGGGCAAAGAAGGACATTGCGGTTGTCGAAGCTAAGCTTTGAAGTATCTTCCATCTCAAATGATCTCATTTGTGATCCTCATCCTTCGATACAACCTTTTCGAGGTTTGAGTAGTATCCGATTGCCGAGTCAGACTTATATTCAATTTTTCTTCGTACTTCTCTTCTTTCCGGATGTCGAGGTACTTGTAGTAAACATTCTCGACAACAACACTTCATGTGCTCCCGAGGAGCTCCTGCTCGTGTTCCAAGATCGTCATAACCTCGGGAAACCTGGGGGTGATCTTGGATTTGAACGGAACGGGAAGACTGCCAACATGTAAATCCTCAGTATCGGTAAAAGAGCGGCAACTCGGGTTGAACAAACAGAATTACTTACACGACAAGCCCATGGTCAACACAGCCATCTACATCTATCGGTGTCGGCTTTCCATTTGCATCCAAATGCCTCTCGATGTTCATGGCCCAAAGCATCATCACTATATCGATGAAAAGCGAATTGTTGGCTACATGCTGTCCCACGCAGATTCTCCTCCCAAATCCATACGAGACGTGATTTTCTTCCTTCGTTTCAGCTGGCCCCGGTGCACGGTCGGCTCTGCCAAGGTGGCGTGCTGGGTTGAAATGCTCTGCATCGTCGCCGTAGATGTCTGGATCACGGTTTATATGCCACACGTTTGCAATGACAGTCGTGCCCTTGGGGATGAAATGGCCTGTTACAAGAGATGAAAGACTGTCGACGAGGAAAATGGACAGATTACCTTCATACCAGTCATCTTGAATGAGACGGTGTGCAACTCCGATAGGGGCAATGGGGCGCCAGCGTAGAGTTTCTTTAACCATGGCCCGAATGTACGGTAGGCACTCAAAGTCGGTGAATGAAGGTAGACGGTCGCGACCAACGACATAGTCAAGTTCGGCTTGGCCGCATTTCTGCACATCAGGGTAGAGAATCATCGCGAGCATCCACCAGGACAGCGCACCAGCGGTAGTTTCGGCGCCAGTTCCACTATGGCGAGTTTCAAGTATGATGGTCATATGTGTGAACAGGGGTACGCACTACATGGTCGCCGCCAGCCAAGCTTTTTGGCGATGTAGAGTTAATCCATGCTTGTCTCCTTCCTTGACAATAGTTGCTGAGAAACTAGGCCGCTCGTCACCATCGATCTATTTCAAGGAAAACATGACTAAAAAAATGCCGATCGGAGGAAGACGATAGAACACGAACAACACGGGCACGGACATCTTCGAAGAGACGCTCAAATACGGCCGAGTCATGGGCATACCATTCTTCAGCCTCCCGCTTCCATTTGGCAAATCTGCGGGACATGTACCTGAATGCAGTCCCGCACGGGAAGAACGGGGTTCACATACCTGCTAGGGATGGCCATAAGGGACGGCAAAAACTCTACGACATGTGCCCCGGGTATCGTCGCACGAGTCAAGCGATAGATCACATTGTTTATGAAACTGACAGACTTGTCTTCCTCTGACTCGATCGAAGGTGTGTCATACACGATGGACATGCTAACAGATGCCGCTGTGCGGCGCATGTGCTTTTCCCAGTGGTCCGGCGTGGCAAGCATGTCTCTGGCAAGGTACAACGCTTCAGTGGCCTGTATGTGATGATATGAGGCGACCATGCCCTTGTGGAGGCTTTCGTGGGAGGCTTTGCGCATACGACGCCAGCTGCATCGAGCTTTTAGTGGGCACATTTTGTGAGGAAGAGTGGAGAAGAATGAAATCACATGTCATCGTAGCGGCATAAGGGGAGAAAGAGCCCGCCTGTGAGTATGTCACCCGCAACTATGCTATGTGGGCGGTCCGAATATATTCCAGCACGGTGATCAAGAAGGTCAGCTGCGACTTTGTGAGAATTGAGAACGAGCATAGGTTGTCCCACGGCAGTGAAAAACACAAGGTCCCCTGATAATGCCCTCAGACACGACAGTAGATCTCGTCCCAGGTTATTCACATACCGTAGGTCTTTTTCCACTCTGTAAAGGTAAGCCATTGCTGGCCGACCAGCTGCAGGGCGTTTCCTATGAGAGGCAGGCCTGTGGGTCCCCTGAAATTTCGGTGGAGGTGGGTACAATACAACAACGATGAGCACTTACGGTGGAACCTTGCGCCAAGGGCTTCTGATATAACAAACGGCAATGAACGTAGAGATGGCAGCGAGAAAGGTTGCAGAAAGAGACTTATGCTTCAGGACCTCCTTGAGAGCAACAGAGCTAGATGCGATGAGCCAGTTTGATAGGATTGCCATGGCAGACACTGAGCTGAACACAGGAAAAGAACAAGTGAGTCTGATCTTTATAAGACACCGACTTCTGGGATTAGAAGTCGCGCACAAAGTTCCTTTGGTCTTGGTATCGGGTAATAATAGGTCCTTTATATCAACAGTGCGACTCGGGAAAAGCCCAATGCCGGAAGAAAGAAAAGATGCCAACATGGCTTGCGCCGATCCCTGTCCAATTCTGGCGACGCTACATAGGTTAACCTTGTCGGATTTGGCTGAAAAAAGGGACATGAAGACATTGAGCTTCACGACATACGTAACATCGGCCATGATAGAATTTCAAAGTTTCACGACATACAAATGCGAGCCACAAAACATCAAGCATGAGAAATACACTTCTATCAGTTTGGATCTGAAGAGCAAGCATCATCAGTTACATGGGTGCGTGATATTTTGGCGACGAGAAGAGTGAGAGGCTTTGTCCGACTGTTGTTGACAAGGTGTACACCAACCACACCAAAAATTGAGGGGACAAAAACGACAACTAACCTCCAACGTCATCCACACCAAAAACATCGTTCCAACAACAAAGTTGGTGCTGAAGGAAAAAATAACATGGGTACGCCGAAAGATATAAGCCCCATTGAGTCGAAGACTCCCAAGAGAGTCGACAATCGTATAACTATGTTTATGAGCAACTAAGAGCCCACGTCAGGCACACCATCCGAGCAACGGCTATGCTCGTATCTTCGCACTTCCGCGCCTTAGTCGAACAGTGTACCGTCAGAAAAGGCAACAGAGTGGTCGAGAGGGAGCTGCAGTATCATCCTGTGCAGGAATGAAACCAAGCAAAAACGTTCTCGCCATCGTACGTCCAGTACCGTCGTGCTTAGAGCCGGTCGCTTTCCGTGAGTTGGACGACGACATGCTCTGTGTCTCCGGGGACTTTCCCCACAGCAGATAAAAAGAGCGAGGAACTCCTTGTACGGGGGCTGCGACAACGATTTATCGGACGGCGTGATGAACAGGAAAAAAGAAAAATTGAGTTCTAATTTATACAGGAGCTATTTCAAAGTCCGATATGTGTCCAGTGTCTTTCTGCTATGGCAGAGTCGACACCTCCGAGCCCGCCACCACCATCGACACCACAAGAAGGCCCGAAGAATACCTATAAGATATACTGGCCAATTATAAAGATCGTCCAGCCACGGAAAGGTCAGTGATAAACGATTTTCCTACTGAATTAGTCTCAAGTGGCATAGGTTGCAACTCTCCGCAGACAGACGAGCGATGTTTCACCTATTGCTCCCAATCAATCGCCGGACGCGCACATAAACGTGAACCATGGTGTCGCTCCATGTGCATCCGAAAGGTTTTCGCGCACGAGGTCCGCAATGTCCTCGGGTTTGCGAGCCATCGTAGCGTCGGCCCCGACGGACAAGCTAAATATCCTTTACCGCCTGAGGGCCAGCATCTACCCAGGGAGAAAGGTCCCAGATGGAACCACCTCAAGAACTGGGAGGAGGGCTGGTACTTGTGGTTCAGCAAGAGTCGGTGGGCGGCTGTAGAGCGAATCGATTTGATGTCGTCGGATTTAGACCGACAGACGAATTGGCTGAAGGTGAAGGTAGAGAGGTATTTTCAGTGGGCGGAGTGGGAGAAACGGCAGCAGATGAGACCGAAAGATGCCAGTAAACTTGAATCACCACCCGAGGTGCGCGGAGTTTGGGAGGAACCTGCACCTGCAAAGCCGTTCCCGGATGGCAGGCAAGTTCTCTAGTACAATTTTCGCCCTGAGCTCGATTTAACAACGCTCTTTTGTTTCAGCTCATATTCCCTCCTGATACATCTGCCTCCTCCGCTTCCACCGATTTACGATCAGGTGCAGACACTCTTGGGGCCTACATACAAGGTCCTCGACGTCTTCCATCAAAGTTTTCAATCTGGTGCACAGCTAGAACTCGCCAGTCGCGTATGGGGCAAGGCGTGGACTGCAGAGCCATTCAAGCTCGTGACAGTTGTGTGCAGTAAAATGTGGGAAAAGTGGAAAGAAGGCCCACCTGACGGGAAGACAGGAATCTGAGTGGCGATATATACCATTTTGTTTTGAAGCGCTTATACCAATCAATGTGTATACAAGACGATGAGCTTATTGCCATGAAACCCAGGAATCACAGGCCTAGGTCTGATCTGATTATGATTTGGGATGGATATGGTACAGGCATCCAGGCTCGTTCTCTGATGCTATTTGGACGAGCATCTGGGCACGCTGCAGCGAGCATGTACACCATCCTTGTTCTGTTCCCCACACCTCTGTGAACCGGATGTCCAATCTTGCAACTCCCCGTCCGTCTCGCCCTTCGTCTCCGGGTAAATCACACATCACAAAGCCTTCTGTCACCATCCCTCCCACACCTTTCAGTGCTCCAACTGCCGACAATCCATCTACATCCAAGGTAGAACCGACTACACCGTTCAACTTGGCCTCCCTAACATGTGCGACCCCTCTCTCGCCCCGTCCCGTTTCCACTACCCAATCGGATTCTCCAAAGGGCTCAAATCCGAGCAATGAGCGCGAAGCCACTGAACCAGCGAAGTCATCCGCCGGGATCGGTATATCGCCAGATATCCTTGCCGTCGGAAATCTCCTCTCTACCATGAAGTCCACCCTCGGGGTTCTTTCTACCACCTTTGATTTCCTCGGGGCACATACAGTCAAAGCAGCAGCTTTGGGTCCGGCTATCGAAGCCACTCACAAAGCAAGCGTTATCTACTGCCCTTTTGGTGTTGTGATCTTAACGCGAGACTGCGCTGTTAGGTACATGTCCTGCGAGCCCAGCTGTCTGAGCAATATGCGCAGCAGGAGGCCCGTATGAACGGCATCAGAGACCTCGTGAAAAACGCCGTCAGCGAGCAGCTGTCGGATCAGCTCCGTGTAAGCATGGATACCATGATTCAAGAGACTGTTGAAAGTGAGGTTAAAAAACGCGTTGAGCATCAGGTCCGTTCCTGCCTCATTATCGTCGCTTGGTCTGGTGTATGAACACAGCCAATCTCCAGCTGCAAGTACAGATCCCGCAGAATCTACGGCAACAAGTCATGCAGCACAAACGCCAAATTCTCGAGATCCAGACAAAAATTCACAACTCGTCAGTATCTTCCTGTCCAACAAACGGCTACTAACTCATCTTGTCTTTCTTTCGTAGAGAAGCCCGCCGCTACAACGCAACTCTCTGCTCCCCATCCTCTCTCACAGAACCTCTTCGACCACTCCTCCGTCCCTTACCAACGCCTCTCCAATCCCCTTGCTACCCGGCACATTCCACGACAGTCCCGCCGACGCCTGCCCTCCCTCAACCGCCTGCGCCTACACCCACAGCGGGGAAAGGGGGCTTGGGACTTAGCCTCGGCGTTGAGCTGGAGCCACCCGTGCCCTCGCCTTACTTCCCGCGCGACCTCACGAGTCTCTTCTCTCTCAATTCGGACGCGGCGCGGGCGCTGGTCCGGGAGTACGGTTTAGTTGAAGACGGAGATAGTTCCGCTGACGGCTCTTCCAAGCGTGAAGGGGACGGAGAAGCCGGGAACTCGTCTGCTCGGGTGCAGCAGATGCCTACGCCGGTATCCGCGACTGAGGACGGGGATGAAGACTCGGAGTGTCATTCTAGGGAGAGGAACCTGACGCGCTTCATGGTCCATATTGGGGTACGTGTCTCCACCCCGTGATCACACGAATCTTTTGATCTGAATTGATGTGCGTGTTTGCAGGTCCCGTACAAAATGGTGCCGGACCCGAACTCCACCAAGCGCAAACGGCTAGCGCCGCTGATAACGACGTTCTGAGTACGTCTCACTGGATGTCTGATGTGGTTCAAATTGGACATGGTTGCTGAGTGTTGGCGCATATTATTCGAAGACGTGGAAATAGTCCTGACTGTAGTGTACATACCTACTCATCACAATACATATATGTTGGCAATGTTCATCACTTTAAGGTCTCGGGATAGCTGATAAAACACATATGATACAGCTGCCGAGATGTAGCGACGGCAGCACACTCCGGTATAGACGACAACAAACAAGGTCAGAGCAACGAGGGGAATGGGATCATCTAATGACCAGACAGGTCAACTTACAAAAGCATGGTCAAGAGCAGGAAGACTTACAGCGACGGGATATGACCAAAAGCCAATCACGATGAACGTACGCACCCGCCGGGTAACAAAAACTTGAATCGAGACGCGTTTTCAATCAGATACCGCGGAAGACCAACAGCCGACGTCATGCTGTACCATGTAGCGTCAATGTATGCTCATTGACTAGGCCCAAGCCCAAGTACTCACGGCTCGAGGCTCATCTGTGTGAAAAGGTCTACCCACTGCGATTAAACATAATGCCATCAACACTAATACAATCGTATACACCCAACAGACCTTATAAGCCTCAGGCAACATCCCAAAAATATCCTTTCCCTTGCAAATGGTCTGCTGGATCCTCGTCGGATCCAACAACTTCTCGTTGCCTCCGATACGGTCCGCGTGTGAGAACCCACGCATCTTCACCACGTACTCTGGGATGGTTCGGAAACAGTAACTGCAGTGCCAGCCGGAGTCTGCGAGGATGTTGTCGGTGTACTTGGAATGTCTGTAGAAGGTATCTTTGGACCACAGTTGGACGGAGGAGCGCCAGCTGCGGGGGCCCGTGTACCATTCGAAACTGTAGGACAGCGTCCGTGAATCCCATCTTCGTAGCGTTGTGGGAGCGAGACCACATACCTGTACACGTAATCCCGCAATTGGAGGTGTATGGCGCCGCCAAAGTCGCATGCCTTGAGCAGGGCCAGGGAATGTGACGAGGGTATTTCGTCGACGTCTGACATATGGACGAGGACATTGCGGTTGGTCGGGTATTGCGCAAGGTGCGAGTGGAGGAGGCCGGTCATGGCATTACGCGTTCGCCTCTCGACGTCCCACGCATCTTCGTCGGGGTGCAATGGATGGCCGGGTAAGCTAGTCGAATTCGAATTGGTCAGGATGACCTCGGAAGCATAAGGGGTGAAAGAAATGCGCACAACTGATAGACGATCTTGTGGTCGAACTTTGCGAAGCGCTCGCGATTGGAGGCGAAATATGTCTCCTTGGGTAGACCGGTGAACGTCGCATTAGATTCAATGATGAAGAAGCGGTCGACGACTGAATCAAGTTCGTTCATTCTGATCTCCAATAGATCCAACTCGCTGCTCATGAGCACAGCGTCCATGAGAAGAACGTCCTCGTTGCGCTGCTTCCATCCGTGCAATGAACAAGCACGGGCATCCATCTTCATACCCTCTGCGTAGTAGTGCGGTATCACATTCTTAGGCCCGTCTGCTACGTCCCAGAGCGGTCGCGTAGCGTAGGAAAGAGTGTTCTTGAGCTGGTAGTGATTTGAGGCGATGAAGAAGAGAAAAGTAAAAGCAATCACGATAGCTGGGACGAGGGCAAGTTTCTGTCTGCGGGCTAAGGCTACCATCTTGATGCTGTTACGAGTGGGTACGACGCTCGGCGTTGTCCAAAGAATACCGACGACGCATCGAGTTTTTTTATATGAGTACTGTACGACCCCGGAAACCCTCGCCGGGCACACGAAATCACAGGCATTTCAATCCAAATCTACATTCGTAGTACGATTAGGATACACAAAGTGAACGTGAAGTTCGCCGCCTTGTAACACCCTCGTCGTCAGAGCAACCACGAACTTCCAGTAATCACCGGGTATCTTCTTGACTGGAAAAAACTTGTACCAAGGTCCAAGGAGAAACGATGAAGCGCAAAAGGGTCAAGACTTTCTGCGGGTTTTGACACCGATACCCACCGCCTTTTGAGTTTTGCAGACTTGTTGGACACGCTCTTCTCTCCACGGTCGTTGTGATGATGATAGTTTCGGGTGCAAGGGCATAGTTTACTGTTCCCCCTGTCCAAGGGTGTTCAGAGTGAATTTCATGCTCCGACTTAAATTCTGGTAGTGACCCGTCTTTATCCGCTGACCGTTCTGGAGCTCTGAGCTCTCGACATGCTCCCCCTCAGGCTAGGCCTATTCCGACGGTGCCTGCGCAAAAACTTACAATGTCATCCCCAAGCATCCCCCTTCTGCCGTCTAAATTGTGCGACACCTACCCGTCAAGCAATGTCATCCCTTGTGTCCCCACAAACGTTCGTCCATCCATATTTTGTCGCATCTTTTTACACGGCTCAGCTGATGTGTTGCGTATGGCGTGGAAAGATAGATGGGACCCTTTCAATCACCCTCCAAAGACTATCCTCATTGTGAACAAGCTCCGCACGCAGCCCGTCATCCTCGCGATTGATGCATTTCTAGAGTGAGTTTGTTTCCGTCACACTCTTCGCCCGCAGGGGGATGCGTCCGGACCTATTGAGCGGGGGATGAGGCCGCCTTCGGTCGGCATGTACGCACAAGCTGTAAGCGGCCATTTCGCATCCGTCCTTCGTTTCCGCATTCCAGGCACTTCCAGTTCGGTGTCCTGATATTAACGGAGCCTTGTCTCGCTTTTTTCAGACACGTCCACGCAACATACCCTGGGGTGCGGGTCTTCCATGAAGACCGGCCTGACATACCACACGGCGCAGAAGTTTGGCGGCCAGGTGAGTCGCCTCTAGTTGTTCTATTGCTGAGTGCTCATCGTGATAGGCGCGAACTCTGAGAAAATCGATCTGGTGGTGACCCTCGGAGGAGACGGGACGATCCTGCACGCTTCGTCATTATTTAGTGTCGGTGCTGTACCACCTGTGCTCAGTTTCTCAATGGGTACATTGGGCTTCCTTCTCCCCTTTCGTAAGCTATTGTTTGATTCACACGATGCTCTTGTTAAGCAGCTCTGTTAGACATTGACGATTTTGCAAAAGCACTGGAAAGTGCCTTTAACGGAAAGGCAACAATCCTGAATAGGATGCGTCTGGCCTGTACATTCTACGACAAAGATTCCGTAAAAATCGGACGCGACGGTGATGGTGCGCACAGCCCCCTCTTCTCCCAGCCCAGCTATTTGAACTGTACAAAAACAAAGACTGGCAAGTGATGAACGAAATCGCCCTGCACAGGGGCTCCAGCCCCCACCTGAACACGATCGACATCTTCGTCGACGAGCAGCACCTCACAGAAGCAGTCGTAAGTACACACCCAATCCCGTGGACCAACGCTGTTTGAAAGCCTTCCTAGTCTGACGGCCTCATCGTATCGACCCCCACCGGCTCCACCGCATACTCGTTGTCTGCAGGCGGCCCCATCGTACATCCATCCCTGAGCGCGCTCGTACTGACGCCGATATGCCCCCGCAGCCTGTCCTTCCGACCTTTGGTCTTCCCGTCTTCGTCATCCATCACGCTCCGGGTAAGTCCCAGCATTGCCCTTCCCGGAACTCACTTTAATCCGTTTTTCAGGTGGGCGACCGGAGCAGAGCCTCGGCGGGCGTGTCAATGGACGGCAAGGTTTCCCGCGTTTTAAACCCGGGTGAATCTGTGACTGTTCATTCGTCGCCGTACCCTGTGCCGTGCATCAACCGGTCGTCGATCGTCGATGCCGAGGCTGATATGGAGGGCGCGCGGCCTGGGAAGGAGGATGATTGGGTCCGGGATATTAATAATTTGTTGCAGTATAATGCAACGTTTAGGAGCAAGGCGTTGTTGAGGCACAGTCGGACATGACTCGGAGAGATGTTCGTGGGTGTTTTCAGTTGCCGTTGCGCGGGCATATATGCCGCATATCGCCTGTCAGTGTGTTTACGAAACCAATGATTTGGCGAGCTATGAGTGTCAGACTCGTGTGTGTGCTGACAGTACAAAGACATTTGTTATATTGCAAGGGTATGACCATCGGCTCTAACCTGGGTATAACTACAGTTCAAAAAATAAGCTTATACGCCACATCTAAAGTAAAGGGATAGGATACAACCAGAAAATGAATGCAGGAGGAAATACAAGTGCGATGCCAGAAGAGGGGTCATGATCAGGCTCAGGTCTGTCCGTCATGGGGTTCACGAAAAGTGAACATGTTTTTCCAGCCACCCTTTCGCGCCCTTGTCAATAGAGCTAAGACTCCTTGCAGATGGCGAGGACTTGCGAGACTGGGTCCTCGATGGGGGACACGAGCGCGAGATATCCTGCCTTCCCTCTCTCGAGAAGAATTCTGCCGCCTCCTTCGAATCGATTTCCTCGTTGTCGAGGTAGCGCAGGTGGACGTCTGAGTCGATGATGTGGACTTCGGGCTGGACGTGGACGTCGATGATCTCGTAGCGCTGGAGGTTGGAGATGACAGCGCCCCATGCCATTTCGGCAATGCGGACGGGACGGCGGTCGCCGTGGGTCACGACGGTGACGGAGAATGAGATACGGTCGCGCTTGATCCCACCGAGCTGCTGTCGGAAGACCTTTTGAGCAAAGTCGAGGGCTTGCTGTGGGTTACGCTCAGTCAGAACTGGCATGCACACAAAGAAAGAGAAGGACACACCTCGTAGTTGGCTGCAGGGGTTACGTATACCATTTTGCCGTTGAGGCGATATGTGACGATATCTGGTGGAGTGCGAGTCTGGTGGTTCTCCATGACCGGCTGATAGTACGGGATGCAAATGCGTTTGGGTTGGGTGGAAGTTGGTACCTGTGGTTACGGGCTTCTTATAGGACGGAGCTGTTGCTGTCAGTAGGCAGTACTTGTCTGAAGATGGTTCCTCCTTTCGGTGCTGCGTAGCCAATTGAGGCGATGCTGTGCGGGCGCTTGTGAATGAACTACGCCAGATGAGTCGGTTGAGACACCCGTGACGCTGCCGCACAGCCTGAGCCTTCACCTGGCAGTGAACCCGTCGAGCATGGACTATAGTGCTCTGCGTCGGGTATTCCGATGCAGCACTGCTGCGATGCTCCAAGCAGATGAGTCTACAGCTTGCAGGCGTTGTCCGTATACATGGGATTTGGATACGAAATTTCCTTGGAGCCTATCACTGCTAGTAAGTGTTAAAGCATTAAAGTGTGGCTTGGGCTTTTAAATGTTGACGTCGCAGGCATCGGTACCTTACCATGTTCAGTTCTTGATCTTCAATCTTCAATTATGGCCAGTACATGTACCCTCCAAAGCTCATCTCCAGTAAGCTTTTGTGTCGTTATCGTTTCGGCGCTTGTTGAACGAGCGCCTATGAAGCATTCCCAGCCTGAACTTGAAGTACTAGTACCGCTCATCATAGACAGACTCACAATTTGTCGCGGTAGCAAGTTGGCGCTGTGGACGCAAGTCAAGTTATCTAAAATCCGAGTCATTGGGGTGCTTATGAAGTAATCGTATTTCTCAGATTTGCCGCACGATTAAAGTTCGAGAGTACAAGTGGGTTGTAATACAACTGCTGAGAGGCCATTGACCTATTCAAATAACGAGCTACGGTCCTTAGTGCATGGAGGGGTCTGCGAGAAGAAAAAGCCCAAATGAGAAGTCAATAATTCTTATTTGAACGTGACTCACGTATGCGTACAGACGACAGATTACTCCACCTGGTGGCCATTGGCCGTCGCGGAAGCCAACTTCATCTTCTCCAGAATTAGTGGGGGCGACTGTCATGATTGCCAGCGGCTTAGAATGAGCACTCCATTCTGTTGGTGCGCTGCCTTGGTAAATCCTGAATCTAATAATCTCGTCGTTGATAGGCGTTTTGGAAGGAAAGACTCGCTGGCCTGCAGAATTGTGAGGGCGATCGACGAGTTTGGCGACGCTTTTCTTGTTCTCCGACTCTCCGACAGAGCTTTCAAAAGCTTGCTCATGTTTGCCGTCTGATAGCCACGGTCAATCAGGGATTACGAATGATCGTGTTTGAGCAAGAGCTACCGTTGTTGTAGGAGATGCTGTTGTGCGACTTTGTGCTCTTTTAACTGTTTGACATGAACAGAATGACGGCAATGGCGACTGGGGGCAAAGACAAAGACCAGCGAAACCTGCGACGAAAGAGAACGCAAATGGGGAGAGAAAAAGAATGACCACAGAGCGTTAGCACAAGCTTCCACAACCTAGAAGCATTTTCAATTTAAATTATCACCGGGAAGATAACGGCTTCGAGGGCGAACCTTGGCCATGTTAAACTTACAATAAGTCCGTGATGAAGGTGGAGCTACACGGACACACGACGCAACTGATGTTGACTCAGTTCTAGTTCTGATCTGTGGTTTTACCAGGGCAACATCGTGATTTCATCTGCAAGCACCCTCCAGCCTGGGCCTCATCTTAGGGCCCGATCTGCTGCACCGTTTTCGAAAACGGCATCTGCCAAATTTCAGCCACCGTTTTCGAAAACCAACTCTTTTTCAAATTCCGGTGCGCAACCCGGTTTTGTTGTAACTGCGTGACTTTGCGTGACTCACCGCACATTTTTCGTTTTGCTCCTTTTGAGTCATTGTCTCCAATCAATTCGCAAACTAACTCATGGCTAAAAGTGTAAAACTTAAATTGCCACTAAAAGAGTCTAGCAAAGAAAACATTTCTCCAATGCTAGACCTGTGAGTTTCAATGTATGCATTGGGGTCTTACACAGGCTCACATACAAATGCATAGCCAGGGTTCCGGTAACCAAAGCTGTAGCAAGACCTATGTGTCGTTTCCAATGCTTCTGTAGAGTCATTTGATGCTCGGTTTGCCTTTGTCTTGTGGGAAGTAGTACGGGCCATATTCAAACAGGTGAGCTTATCGCAAAGTATATGTTGTGACTACCTGTGACAGCAATCCGAAAGCCACCCCGTTTTCGAAAACGGCGTGGCACTGCTTTGGAAACCGGTGCAGCAGATCGGGCCCTTAGGTGTTTGTTTGGCTATGGCATTAGTTTGTGGCTGCAACATTTAATCGAGTTTAAAATATATTTTACACAAGTCTAATCATCAGCTCCTTTTGCAGGTCGCTTGTTCACCTTGCTACGCCTCAAACAGTCTTTGTGTCATCTGTTTTTCTCCCCTGTCTCGTCATTTCAATTTTCTTGTCTCCTTTCTCTTTTCCCCTTTTTCGAACAGACATTTAAGTTAACTTACTAGCTCACTTTCATCTCGTCTCGTTTTTCTCAGTCTTGATTCTCTACCTTGCCGTCCTCACCCTTTTTTCACACTTTGCTCTATTATTTATTGTGTTTTGCACGTGACTTGACCAAACACGCAAAAACCATTCATTTTTGGTGTCAGACTCAAATCGCTATATCTCTGTCAGTTCTGCACCCATCGCCTCCTAGTGAAGGACATGGGTAGGGGTATACCCGCGGGTTATGTGTTGGTATTTCTACGGGTGCAGGTACAGGTACAGATATTTGTACCCGGCAAAAACCTGTACCCGTGAGGTCAGACCCATCACTCATATATGGACCTGTCACTTAAAATATATATACATTAAGCAAGTTTAGTAACTATATAGAACCTTATTGTTGTATAGTTTTAATTTGAAGGGGTTGACGAGCTTTTGTACTTTGTTCAAGCCACGGGTGTGTGATTTTCGCCCATACTCAGCCTCAGCCACCAATTCGAAACTACTCCACCAGACTCAAGACCTCCACCAACTGCTTGAGAAAGCGGTAACCGTGGACTCACAAGGTAAGTACTTTATAATATTTATTAATATACTGTATAATTACATAGGTAATTTTCGTACCCAAACACGAGACAACGCACCTGACATGGCACCCACCACCACTAAATGCATGCAATCATGCATACACACAAATGCTGGCACCACCACATGTAAACACCTTGCTGTCTCGCTCCAAACACAAGACAGCCATGTTATCCGTCCACAACCTGCCATCTCGCATCAAACACGAGATGGCCACGTCGTCCCTCATTCCACCACACCACCACTATCCTGCCTCATCACCCACATCCACACCCACCGTCTCGCATCAAACGTGAGATGGCCACATCATCCCTGTCACCCACCACACCACCCCATCCCTCAACACCTACCTGGCCTCATCACCCACACCCACACCCACACCCACACTCGCTGTCTTGCTTCAAACACAAGACAGCCACGTTGTCCTCATCACCTACCACACCACCCTATGCCTCGTCACCCCCTGGCCACGTCATCCACCCTGGCCTTGTCACTCACACCCCCACCCGCTGTCTTGCTTCAAATGCGAGACGGCCACATCGTCCTTGTCACCTACCACACCACTGCGTCCCTCATCCCCCACCCCAGCCTCATCACCCACCCCAATACCCGCTGTCTTGCTTCAAACGCAAGACAGTGTTGACCCCCTCTGCTCATCAAACGAGCACAAGGGGTGTATGTATATTCTATGTAGATAAATTATATAGAATATATTATTTATATTATGTGTGATACCCGTGGGTACCTGCCCACGGGTACAGGTAACAGGTGTACCCCGGGTCGAAATGGCCATACCTGCGACTGTACCTGGACCCTTGGTGGCAGGTACGGGTTTTGACAGGTACGGGTACGAGTACAGCCAAAAGTACCTGGGGGTTACCTGTGTCCTTCACTATCACCTCCAGGCTTGAAATCTGTGTAGAAGTGAGTCAAGATATCGTGCATGGGTACTAGAGTACACAGGAGAGCTCAGTCACGCGCAATATGCAGATAATGACTGTATTATTCACCTAGAGTACACAGGAGAGCTAGGTATTTGGTAAGTACAGTATTTATAATGTAATGGTTAAACAACATACCTCAGTTGCGCGCAATATGCGGATAACGACTGAGGGAATACGACGCAAATGTGCGGGTAGAAATAGGAAATGAGGTAAGACTCATAGTACAATATAATACAATAACTGTTGGAATAACAAGAAGTGAAACTGGGGAGAGATTCTCCCTGCAGTGAGTCATGTGATACAAATGAGTAAACGAAGATGACACATAGCTGGAATTCAACACTTCCCCTCAAGCTGTGTGCAGTCCGAGTTCGATGGCGAAATGCTTTGTTTTGGCAGAGGGCCTTGGTGAGTGTGTCCACTACCATGTCATCAGTTGGACAGTAAATGATACACATCTTCCCTTCAGTGATAACCCATCTGATAAAGTGGAAACAAATGTCGATATGCTTCATTCGGGCGTGATACTGGTGATCCTGGGTGAGTGCAATTGCTGATTGGTTGTCTGAAAATAGGGTAGTAGGATTGCGGATGGGGCCAAAGATTTGGGTCATGAGGGAGCGTAGCCAAAGGGCTTCTTTGGCTGCATGAGTCGCTGCGATATCTCTGTGGTTGACAAGGAGACAATTTCCTGTTTCTTGCAGGCCCAGGAAATAGCTCCTCCATTCAGCAAAAAAGCATACCCCGTTATCACCTGGCGATCTTCTGCCATACTTCCATCAGCATCAGCATAGCCCATGAGGTCTCTCACCCCTCCGCTGAACGTCAAAAATAGGTCTCTGGTTCCATTCAAATACCTCAAGACACACTTTATGGCCAACCAGTGAGCCTCCCCTGGGTCCTTGGAAAAATACAAGAGTGTTGTGACCGTGAACACAATATCTGGGCGAGTTCCCAAGCAGGCCCACATAAGTGAGCCAATACCTTTATGATAAGGTACGTTTCACATGGTGGCGACTTCATGTGGGGTCTTAGGGCTCTGCATAGATGAATATTGAATGTTTGTTTCCATAGGGGTGGATACTGTGCGAGCGTCTTCGAGGTTGAAACAGCGGACAATGGTGTCGATGTAAGATTTCTGGGATAGATGGATGGTGTGTGATTTGCAATTATGAACGATTTCGATACCTAACAGCCAGTGTAGCTCGCCGAGGTCACTGATCTCGACACGCTTATGGATCTCAGTCTTGGTCTGCTCGATCAAGGAAATTGTAGTGGAGGCAATAGTGCAATCATCAATGTGGATGGTGATGACTAGTGCATTGCACGGGTTTATTGCAGGTTTAATTTTACTACCTGTACCCTTACCCATCAAAACCCATACCCGTTACTATGGGTTGGGTAAATGGCAGGTCCGGGTCCGGGTTATCCACAGGTTTCCAAAATATCCACGGGTATATACCCTTGGTGGGTATATGGCGGGTGCACAGCGGGTGATGGTTAAAATGGCAGTATACTACGGTTACAAAATAGAATCCCAACCAGCTTCAAGGTCATTCTCTTCACCCTCCATCTCCAGCATCATCGCAATAGCCATAACATCAGTATCTTTTACATACCCAATTGATTGCACTGACAATGAGTTCTGAACGTGGGAGAGAAGGACATGGCCTTGACTGAAAACTTGCTCGATGTCAACAGAGGTAGCTAGAATAAAATCATTATTATATAATCATATAGATATAAACTGCCACCACTACATACCTAGGATAGAGAGGTAGTCAAGGGCCATTCGAGAGAGACGTGGGTACATTGCCACCCTCTCGGTCCACCACATAAGAGCATCTGTGACAAATTCCAGGTCAGTGGAGAGATATGTAAGGAATCCATGATTCCTTGTTACTTTCATTAATCTCCTTATCCTTTTATTATTTTATTATTTTATTATCATTATTTACCGCAGACACGTGTGCCACAATATATACACATACAAACAACTGTATAGTACGCCGTCCGCGTCGCACGAAAAACATACACTTAACTACTACAACCCTCATAAACAGCAGATACATTCATTACCAAATATATTGATTTGGATCTGTGAATAGTGCACAGTGAGTACACAGTATTTAACTATCTCATTCCCACTTGTACTAGGGCTTTAACTAGCCCTACACAAGTTTATACTTTTTTTCACAGCCAAACAACCCTTAAAACGGTTCTGAATTGACTGTAATAGCTATAAGCCTTTAATGAGGTTTAGTGATTGGCACGGGTTTTGAAACCTGCGCAGATCATGGGTACGGGTCACAGTGGGTATGGGTATGGGTCACAGTGGGTATGGGTATGGGTCACAATTTTCGGACCCATACCCAACCCGCACCTGTGGCCCGGGTATGCAGGTTTTGGTGCGGGTATTGTAGCATAGTATCTTCTGTATATGTCCGTATTTTTTCATATTTTATTCGATTATATTTGAGCCTTAATGAAAGGTTTTTCGAATTTTCATGACTTTTTTGTTGTCGGCCAAACAAAGACCAACAATGCCAGCACCACAACGATTTGGACTCGATGCTGTTGCACAGCGTTGAGGATAAAGTAAGTCAACAAAACTTCAGTAATATTTGCTAATGGTTATGTTTTAGATGGTGCTGGATAAGCCAGCACCAGAAATACTGAAGACAAAGCCCACCTCCACTACCTCACAACAACGCCAATGCGGACCCACCTCCAAGTCCACTACCCACCTATCAACAACGCAAATGTGTCCCTATCCCACTGGTGCGTCACCCACCCACCAACTCCACCACCTCTCCCACCACAACGGCTTTGAACGTGTCACCCACCCACCACAACGGCCCTGAACGCGTCACCCACCCACCAACTCCACCACCTCTCCCACCACGACAACACTGAATGCGTCACCCACCTCTACCACGACTCTGAACACGTCACCCACCAACACATGCAGGGATGGGGTGAGCAACGGAGAGGGAGAGGGTGCAATGAAACAGGGCAGCAAGGGGTGAGCAGGTGGGCGAGCACGTTCGCTCGCCCTCCCCATATTTATTTTATCTGTAGTGTATATATATAATACATAATTGTGAGAGACCTGCCGCACACCTGCGGTGGGTCTCGTATCCGTCGTATACACCGTAACCCGCACCCGTACCTGCACAGTATCCGACCTGCCAGAGCGGGTACGGGTTTCAACAGATACGGGTACAGGTCTGTGAGAAATACCCGCAGTAGACCCATGTCAATCACTAACGAGGTTAGATACATTGGTTATACTATGTAGTCATAAGCCGCTCGCAGTTAGATATCTTGACTATAAAAAAAGTCCTATTAGGCACCCTAAAGGGCCTCATCGAACAGACACGAAAAAGCCCAAACGGCTTGAGTATAGCTCTCGCCGTACACTACGAAATTGAACATTAGTTCATATCAGCACGCAATTGCAATTGCAATGCACGTTGTAGTAATACGATTCAGAACGCACACGATCTAGTGCATTCATAGACGAATCCCGTCAATAAGTGAAATCGACAACTCGGATGTCCATCCGGTCCCATAGATCCTCCCAACAGGGAAGTCCATCCCAATTATGGGATGTAAACCACCCCGTTATCGAACGTACCCCCCTCCAGCAAGACTCCGCTTATAAAGCCTCGCAAGTCTCAGAATCGGCTCACAGGGCTAACAGCCCTATTACCCACAGTGATGCGGCAGAATATGATGATGTCAGTAATGACTATGTTTCGTGGGTTTCTCATAGGTAACAATACAATACATTTTAAATTTATGCTGCTGGAGGGATTCGAAACCAACAACCGAGGCCAGCAAATCACACAATTATTGCCAACTTATCTGCTACATCGGCCGACATATATTATAGTAGCCCGACATATACCACAGTAGCTATATGTGTGTCGGCCCACATAACAAATATTATACATATTCTTGCTACCTGAGTATCAGCCAACATATATTATAGTAGCTACATACATGTCTGCCCATATCAAAAGTAATATATATATTCTCACTACCAGCATATTGGCTGACATGTCCCACAGTAGCTCCCTTTTTGTTGGCCCACATCAACATCGTCCAATATTTAATTTACAACAGTGGTTAATGTAGTTTCCACCATCACTTATATTATCATACATGTAGATGTGGCAAATTTTGGAAAGCCTTCATTCCCTCTATGCCAAACTTCTCCCACATTGTTGCCTGCTTTAGAGCATAAGCTTTATACCCCAGCTGCTCCTCACTATTAGAGCCTCTATCAGCCCATACAGACCGCTGAGTCTCAAAATATAGCAGTGTCCAATTCATCTCATCCTTGACAATTTGGAATTCCTCCTTGTATCTATCAAATCTGGCTTTAGTCCTTAGCCAGTTGATGCGATAGTCTAAGGACTTTTTTGTCAAGTACATATAAAATGATCAATAGAACATTCTACTCACATTCTTCCATCCAGCTATCTCCATTGGTATCAGACTGTATCTCAGGACCCAGATGCCAGAACCAGGCCAATTTATCATTTCTCTGACCAACTCTGTTCTCCTCAACCATGTCAGAGCTGACTTTTAGATCTTCTTTCTTGATCTCCTTGTATTTCTCCAATATTTGTCTATCTGCTCCAAGAGACTGCATTGCCTGCCTAGCACATTCATAGGACCGAACATGTTTTCTGACCTCCACTGATGACTTCCTGATCTTGCTCCAGGCTCTTGACATGCTTTGAATTCCTGACATCGCTCCTGAATAAAAGTGCCTTGTATCCCAATTCTAACCGCAATGCAGCAAGCGCATCATTTGCCTGCCCCTACCGAAGTTGGCTTTCCTGAGATGCCAAGATCTGTAGTTGTAGATAGTCAATCTTTGCCTTTCCCAGACGTGATGGCAACCACAATGGCAACTTTTCAGCACAAACTCCTTCTCCATCATCATGAAAAGGGGTCCTTCTCTGCTTACTCTCCTTTTGAGCCTTCATAACCTCTATTGTCTCCTCATACAAGCTCTCTCCTTCATCTGTTACCTCATAGTCAGAATCCAGCTCATCACTTTCATCTATCAGATCTGGAAGATTGACTCCATCCTCTCCAGAAACCATTGCACTCATCCCCATGTATGTTTCAGTGCTCTGATGGAAAGCCATAATTTTCTTCTCTAGTCTCCTTCGCTGATCTCCAATCACAGAACACTGTGCCTTTGTCATTGACTTCCAACGACGGACATCACTCTGCAAAGAATATCTGACAATAATAATTTTAGCTACTGTTTATAATCCAGAATAATCACCTACTGGAGGTCCTCAATCGACAAACCAGAAATTAACCAGCAGATCACACCAGATGGCAACCCTGCTGACTTCTCTCCAGTTGTGAGCTTGAATCGTATATCACTTTGAGTTGGAGCTAGAGCATGATTTAGCTAGTGGATAACATATAAGAATAATAGATCTCACTGCTGTCCTCTTCCACATCATATATTCTCAATTCTTCACCCTGCTCACACATAGGCTGTAACACAGGTTGGGCAAACCCACTGCGGGTATTGGTACGGGTATCCACGGGTGTGGGTGCGGGTCTAATTTTCACAACCTGCCGCACCCGCAACGCGGGTTACGGGTATTAAGCAGTAAGATACTCCGTCAGGAAATCT
>QLPF01003227.1:0-11339 GCA_003314045.1 Hygrophorus pudorinus
ATAATGGTGAAGGTGTTCATGATTGCTTCGTTGTCCATTGTCATTGGATTTCTGTGGTAATGCTTTAAAAATTCCTGTGTTCTGTCTAGAAGGAAACCCTATCTGGTTGGATACAGATCCCGGTATGCTTTATCCTTCTCTTCAAGTACTTCTATTACTTGGTGGGAAAACTTGTATGCCTCTGCTACGAAGTTGTGTATGAAGACACTCCTAATTCTCAGTGCGGTGTGTGCTAGCTTGTCTTCGTCGGTAGGATAATCTTTCGATACGTGCAGATGATGATGTGTTGGCGGCGGGTTACTCGTTGGATAGTTTTGGTGTGTCTATCTTCAAGATAAAGGAAGTTTGATCATTTGTGGAATTTCGGGTCGAGGGTGTACATCCACTAGGGATTAGGGTAAAGGGGTTAGCTCGAATCTACTGTTAGGGCGACGCTAATAGTGTCCCTACAAATAGTAAGAGTAGTGAAGTTGTGTTAAGAGTTGGTTCGTAGGAACCGAGGATGAAGTATAAGGTGAGAGGCGAGAGTGGTGCGCTTATTCAGGGTTATTTATTAGTGAATTTGAATGTAGCTTACCAGGAATTGTGAGGTAATCTAATGCCATTCGTGCGAGACATGGGAATGAGGTTTTATGCTCCGTCCACCACAAAAGAACATCACCGACCTGCTCAGGGTCAGTGCTGAGGTATCGTGCAAGCTCATCCCGAAGTTCAGTAGGGGTAGGTGGGGCGAGCGCAGGGAGCGCGTCAAATATATTCTACAGAGAGTCAGCAGCATAGCGAAAACAAAAAGGAGCACTGACGTGTTCTTCTTTTTGGAGGGCCAAGGTTGCACTCTTTTTCTGAGGCCGGGATGGTGTGGTAGCATATTTACGTTCAAATTCGGCCCTAATGAGGGCTTCTGCTTCTTCAATCCAATGCTCCTCCCACCCTGCTACGCGAAAATATTGAAGCTTGTGGCGAGGATGTAGAACTATAGCGCATATAGTTTCAGTAGTATAAGATATTTAACATAGGATTCAACTGACTCATGGCAATCCGATAGATGTCAGAATCGTCAGTAGCGGAATAGTAGTGATTGAGCGTCTTTTTGGCAAGTCTGAGAGCAGCACGAATGGAAGGTGCCAAGTTGGGGTCTGTTACCTGAGTTGTTAAGGTCGTTTCAATATGGTCCATAGCCGGAATGACTGTTGCGAGATTTGGCATTGAGCGAGAGAAGAATAAAGTGGCATCTTTGAAGATCTAGTTACAAGGTAAACAAATGATAAAAAAGGAAACAAAATCACACACTCTCAACGTGTTTCGCAGCTGTTCCGCAATCTCCCACTCATCGTCGTCCAGCTCATATTGACGGAGAGCGGTGGCCTTGTTGCCGGCAATGTCGTCGATTGCTGCCCAGTATTTGACTGCAAAGTCCAACATGTCGAATGTGGAATTCCATATTGTAGCAACATCCCGAGGCATCTTTCGCTCAGTAAGCTTCAGTTTCTTCAGAGTGTCGAACCACAATGGCAATGTGAGGGTAGTTGAGTGAATTATCGCAAATGCCACTTTGCGCAGCTAATTCTTAGGATTAAGCAGGTCCTTTTGTCCAGGAACAAAATGGTCACGCACCTTCACCAGCACAAGCTTTACAGGCTGCGTGCTCCTCTCAAGTTCGTCGCAAGTGGTACCTGGAATCAAATTAAGCTCCTCCAATCCTTCTTCATTGTCTACATCATCGTCATATCCGCATCCAGTTCACCTTGCGTCTGAAGCTCCTCAAGATCGATTCCTTCGGCAAGATCCCACAGTGCCTGCTCAGCCTCATCCAAAGCAACATCGGCCTCGTCTTTCTTCACATCAAACCGGCAGATCATCTTTTTTGCAACCAATGCGACTATGTGGTTGAAACACCGCGCATGAGTGTTGTGACCGCGGAACGATTCAACGATCTCCTCCAAAGTCTGAATCATGGTGTTGTTATTGGATGCATTGTCGCATGTTATGCCGAGGCACTTAATAAAGGTGAGTGAATAATCAACATGAAGAAAACAACGCTGATACCTTATCAGATATTCCAAACTCATCCAGGACATGTGCAAACGCCGCGGCAAGGTTCAGGCCAGAGTGCGACTCTGCGACCTCAACGAGGTCCAATAGAACACACATGGGTATGCCATTCACCTCAAAATGGACGGTCACAGCTACGAATGCCTTGTGGTTCGGTGAAGTCCACCCATCCGTGCTGAAATTCAGGTCACCCTCATGTTCCTTAGGGTATGTACATCTGTCAGCCTCAATTCCAGGCCATGTTTTGCTCACTTACCTGCAGCATCTTCGCCATACACTTGCGTACATTCACGAACACCTTTTTGACGTCGTGCGAAACCATTCTGGCTGAAGATAGGTAGTACTCGGGTCTACCTGTCTTCATTAAAGACTTGAATCCTTGATCTTCAACAATATCAAAGGGTTGTCTGCTCTCTGCCACCCAGCGCACAATCTCTGCTCTGAAAATCAAGAAGCACGTTCATTCAGACCCTGTATTATTACCAAATTGGGAGACTACCTCGACTCGGTCTTTGTGTGTTGACGGTGGGAGTACAATACTTTCTCTTTTCCAGATCTCTCAAAGGCTGTCGTAATCAGTTGTGGGTTGAGAATCCCCTTCACTGTTGTTGCTTGCACGTCATTCGCACTGGTAGCCTTGTCAGCCGACGCAATGACTTCAGCGCTCCAGCAATTCTTTGCATGTTTGCGGAGGTTGCTCGTCGACTTCGCGTCACCTTTATCAAGGAATCTATGGACCCCTCTATCTTTTCCTTTACAGTGCTTCGCAGTGCACTGAAATGTGTGGCATCGACAAATTTTTATGTACTCAAGCAGTGGGATAGGCTTGAAGAAGGCGTAGATTGGTGCAACCCACTCTTTGGTGAGTCGTTCTGACATTGAACCCAAATGGTGAATGATTAACGAGGGGCATAGAGTCAAAAATACACACTGAGCTCTGCTTCATCATCCTCAGGCTCAGTCTCTGCTGTGGTGTCCCTCACTTCGATTGGGTGATCAGAAGGTTCCATAATAGTGTCTCCGTCTTCATCAAGTACACCACCAACATGGGTTTGCTCTTCATTGTCCATCTCTTCCACAGAGGATTTTCTTGAAGGGGTTGAAGGGGTAGGTGATAGTGGTGCATGAACATTTGGTCATCTTCTAATTACAGCCTTCTTTTTAGCAGCAGAGACAGTTGCAGTTGATTTAGTTATGGCAGTTGATTTAGCTAATGTTTTTGTTTTCTTTGAGGGAGCCATGAAAGTAGTGAACGGCGTCTGTTGTTTTTCCTGTCAGGTATTCCATATATAGACAGATCTTCCACATGCAGATGGGTATTCCATATGTGGACAGGTAATTTGAGCGGGTCTGGGTACCTTGACGGGTCAGTGTACTGTGACCCATACCCGCACCCGTAGAAATACCAACACATAACCTGCAGGTATGCCCCTACCCGTGTCCTTCACTAGTAATCCTACCTCAGAATCCTTCAATGGAACCTGAGTGATGCCTGAGAGAGGTGACTGCAAGCCAATCAATTGAGCAAGTTGTCATGTCTGGGTGCAGAGACTATTGAGGAGCTGAGAAAGATCCCAAGTTTATAAAGTTATGACCTGATTCGTGCCACAGGTCAATGTTGCCAGCCGTTCAAGTGGATCATTCACCAAGCTGAGGTTCTTATTGAGCCAAGGCACCAAGTACCCACAGCTGATGTTGGATTAAGTGAATCATGTGAGGGACCCACCTTGTCTTTCAACCACCATCATGTCTTCAGACCAATCAATGGTGTATATTCAAGCTTCTCGCATCTGATCAGCACTTCAATATCTACCTCATGAATGGTAAACAGCACAATCACACATCCAATCATCAGGTCAAGGCAATGTCAGCAATCGGGAATGCCTGGGTGTTGGGGGAGGACATTGAGGTGCCAACAGCCCTATTTGACACCATGAAGGCAATGGACGGCTCTGGTGACAAACTGGGGAATATCAAGACCGACACAGTCGCAGGAGATCTGAGTGCTCTCTACAATATCACACACCCCATCTATAAGGGATGTTGGTGGAGAGGAGAGGTAGTTGTGGGGGAAGGGGGTGTGTATGACGGTCTTACAACATTCTATAGGGTGAGCATTGTTCTACCTGAAAATCTATACCACAGGCTGATTGCCGACATCCTGTTCAGCTGACATTCAAGGACATCAGGGGAGGCAACATCAATGGCAACAATAGCAGCGCCTTGGGATCGACCTGGCTGAAGCCAACCTCACTTGTGGAGGAAGTTGAGGAAGTCCAGTATCAGCTGAAGCAGGCAGTGTTAGGGCGATGCTCTAAGGTGTCCCTACAAATGATAAGAGTGGTGAAAGTTTGTAAGCGGTAGTTTGTAAGAACTGAGGATGAGGTATAAGGCGAGAAGACAGAGTGGTAGTGAGTTCTGAAGACTGAAGGGTATGCGCTTTAGCGGTAATCCCAAGAGATTTGAGCTGGGGTTTCCAGTCGAGCTCTGGTGCTTTTATAGGGTGTATGACTAATACAATAGAATACTATGGAATGCTATAGAATGGGGACACGTAAGCCCTGGTCTGTGTGCTATGATTAAGTCCGTTGGTATGATGTAAGTGTGTATGTGTAAACCATCGGAATAACATAGGAAAGAATGAGTAAGCATCAGATGATAGTAATCACGTATGAGTAATCCGGATGTGTGTAGTAAAGGAATATAGAGAAAAGGTAAAGGTAAAGGTAAAGAAATTGATGTATCATGACATCACCCCCTCTTCAAGGCTTGTGTCCTCACAAGGTTGTATTTGGATCATCTTGTTGAGTTCGTAGTTGGCAATTATCAAAGAATGAGTTTTGTGAGGATATGGAACTATTTTGGCCTTGTGGAGTTGTTTGGTGGTGAATAATGTAATGGGATTTCGGAGTTTAGAGATGCGGTAGATGGGATATGTGTACATTCCTTCAGAATCTGGGGATATTGATGGTAGGATAGATAAAACAGTGGTGATTGCTCAAACAGAACTGAGTTTGTATAGCCAAAGATACTTGATCTTGTGCGGTAGGTGGTTTGGACTCCTCAAAGACATTTTTGATCCATCGTATATGCTTGCCATGCGAGATGGTTCAATGTTTACGGTCATGTCTGTAGTGATTGAGTTGGAGTTCTGTTTTTCGCGACACTTTAATTTTTTGTGGTTTATGAATTTTGGTGAAGTGTCAGTAGAATCTAGGGGGTTCTGTGGGGATGTTTTTCATTCTTCTGGCCTCATCGATTGTGGCTTGGAGATCAGTTAAGGTCTCAAGCGGTCTGAAAGGGATTTCTTTAAACACGGTGGAATTGATGCGATAAGGAGCATTGGAATGTTTGCGATGGTACTCATTGATCTTTTTCTTCGTGTTTCGTAGGTTTGTCTCGGGTTCCCACGTGTTATGCTCTGTGGTGTAGTTTTTCCATTTGACGAGGTATTGGAGCTTTCCTTGATGGATCTTTGAGTTGATGATTTCTTCTACTTCGTACTCTTCTTCTCCTTCTACTTCTATCGGTCTCTGGGGTTGTTGTCGTTGGTTAGGAATTGTGGGGGGATGGTATGGTCGTAATTTGGATGTATTGAAACTATTGGTAATTTTGAAGTGTTTTGGTAAGTTGAGTTTGTAAGTGTTCGGATTGATTTTCTTGGTGATTTTGTACGGTCCGAGTCGCTTGTCAGCTAGCTTTTTAGACAGTCTGTTCTGATTGATATTGCTTGTCTCTAGCCATACTAAATCTCCTTCTTTATACTCTGTTGCCTTCTTTCTACACCTATCTGCATCCTTCTTCATTTTGTCGGCTGCCTTGACCAATGTGCTTGATGCTTCTTCATGTATTTTCTCCATCCTTTCAGCATATTCTTTTGCTTCTTCCGACTTGTATTCCCTAAGTGGTTTGAAACCCATTCAAGGATGTCTTCCAGTTCTACGAAGAATGGTGTTTGTTGTGTGGAGGTGTGGATTTTGTTATTGTATGCGAATTCAGCAATTGGTAACCAGTCGGCCCAATCGTCTTGTCGGTGGTTGACAAACATTTGAAGATACTGTTCGAGTTCTTGGTTTACTCGTTCAGTTTGTCTGTCGGTTTGTGGGTGATATGCAGTAGATAACTTGGTTTTGATGCCAAGTCGTTTATTGAGTTCTTTCATGAGATTCGAGGAGAACTGTGGTCCTCAGTCTGAAGTGATGGTTTCCGGTAATCCGTGGTGTTTCCAGACATTTTCTAGGTAGAGATTAGCACTTCCAATAGATGATAGTTCTTTGTTAGTTGGGATGAAATGCACTCTCTTTCCATGTCTGTCAATGGCTACCATGATCGAGTGATATCCCTTGCTTTCTGGGAGTTTGACTATGAGATCTACAGTCACGTCTTGCCATGGTCTAGTCGGAATAGGGTTGGGTCGTAGTTTTCCCAAAAGTTGTTCGGGGATGATTTTGGATCAGTTGCAGGTGTTGCAACCTTTGATGTATGAGTTGATGTATTTTGTGAGTCCAGGCCACCAGTAGTTTCGTGTGATGAGTCACATAATGCAGTCAATTTTGGACGCTGAAAGTGTGCCAGCCGAGAATGACAAAGGACAGCCTTTGCATGTCGGCTGATGTCAGCCAAGATATACTGAATTATGGATAGGCCGAGATATATTATCCTCACACATTGCATGTTGGCCGACGTACCAAGAATTTTTGTCATATACTGCTCAATGCGTGTCGGCCGAGACGCAAAATAATATATTATGTGGTGCTCAGTGTGTGTTGGCTAAGAAGAAAAATATTATATGATGCAGCGGTTGGTGTGTGTCGGCCGAGAGGAAAAATATTATATTATGCAGCTTTCGGCTCATGTTGGGTGAGACAAGGAATATTATATGATGCAGCGTTCTGCTCATGTTGGCTGAGAAGAAAAATATTATATGATGCAGCGGTTGGTGCGTGTCGGCTGAGACTCAAAATAATATATTATGCAGTGCTCAGTGTGTGTTGGCCGAGAGGAAAAATATATTATTACCCAGTCCTCAGTGCTTCTCAGCCGGGCTAGAAAGATTATATAATATAGTAATACTGTTGTTGTCACATGCTCAATCTTAATAGATACAGAAGGCAAGAGACAATACCATAATGCACACATATATACAAGTACAGCTGATAATTAAATACAAAACACCGTCGACATGGAAGATACAGATAACGGTACTATGACCTTCTGTTTCTCACCCGACGGGAACTGTCGCCGACAGGGGATGGGTCATCTATGGTTCAAATGTCAGGTCATCTTCACTTTTTCCTATTCAGGATTATGCTCACCTGTTGTTGGAACAGCCTTTCGCTTTCCCAGGGACTTCAATGGTACTAACACATCCGACCCAGAATCTTCATCCTCAGACTCAGGATCCACCGTGTGGTCGTGCGGGAAGAGCTCAAAGTCCTCGAAGTCCAGTTCCTCCTTGAGATCGTCATTACATTCCCGGTTGCTAATCTTCATCTGAGGCCCACTCCAAGAGAAACTCCTGTGGTTCTTCTCCAGCAGATTAGTGAATACAGTGTCTGAACACCCCTCGACTTCTGGAACCTCCTTCATGTACAGGTATTTATGGTTGACGATCACTGCCATAAACTCAATAAATGATTGGCTGAAGACTGATGATGGCATCACCATTGACTCCCCAATGGTAATCACATACTTTGAGATGAACCATAGTTGGATCTGGCGGTAGTGCCATTTCGCTGCCAGGCATTCCTCCATCTCTTCAGGTTCCATGTCCTGCAAGTAGGACTCGCAGTTGAGGATAAGGCCAAGCTCACAGAGGTTCCTGATGGCCATCAAATCACAAAGGCCACTTTATGTTGTGAGGTCGGGAAAGTGGGGCTCCAGGACTGTAGTACTATTAACATCGCTCAGTCATTATAGGGTAAACAAATCTTACCAGGCGACACTTCCACTTCCTGCACAAAGTGGATATACCACATCACCATGATTCGCCTCATCAACATTTTTGTGTTGAAGTGGAGGACATTGGTCACACCAACTCCCAGCACGAAGGAGTGGACGATGCTGTAGATGCTGTCCGAGATTGTAGACGCACAGTAAAAGTGCCAGCTATATGTGATGGAATCATCCACTGTCAGCACATAGTGCAGAGTCAATGGTCTCATAAAGCTACAGAAAGAGAATTCAGTTCATTCTTCCACAAATTACACCAATCGTAAACTTACAAAACTGATCCTGGTTGGAGCAGAAGGCCTTCGTGTTTGAAGATGTCTTCGGATGCTGATGTCGGCCTTATCGAATCTCCAAATGCCATGGCAGAACCCATGTCACCCCGTATAAACCCCTCTCCTTCATCACACCATCGGCGAGCTACGACCCAATATTTTGATCCCACCATATTGGTCACAACAGTCCCGAACCCTTCATCATCAACATGCTTCCATGAGACTGCATGCTTCAGGGCTGCAGTTCCCCACACTGTCTCGTCAAGCAAAGGCATCATTGGCCTCAGACCCCTCAGACCCCACGTCACTTGGATCACATGCTCGTGTGTTGTCAGATGCCTAGGAAATCGACAAGCAATTCAGATATATGTGTCTCTATGCAGCGATAAAACTTACCTGTATTGGGGTGGCACAGGAGCTAAAACATCTCCCATTGGAATGTCAAGAGCATTGAGGGGTTGCCGTCTTGTGTCATCCTGTGAGATCCTGTACATGTCCATCAAGGTGCCAACCTTGAGGGCCACATTTGGATCGGTGGGCATCCGGAGCTGTGTCACTACAACAAGAAAGTTTAACATGATGTATAAAGACTTCATCAGAAAGCTTACCAACCTTGCATGAAGCAGGACACTGTCAATGATCCCATAGAACCCAGACCTGCAAGATCAAAACTCATATGCTCTCTTTCAACCCCTAACACCAGGATATGATGGTGCCTGAAGATATCCTGCACCTGACAGGGCGCCAGCTTCTTGAAGTCTGCAGATTCCACTACAAATATAGATGACACCCCCTCCACTGTTGGGTCGTAGTTGACAGACCATGTGCTGTCAAGATGGTGGAGAGGCCAACTGTTTTGATACAGTCTCTCACAACTATGCTGTATCTCCTGGATGAGCTTGATCTCATGACCCTTCTGTAATAATAAATAATTAGTTAACTGTACTCCACATTCTATCATGCTGAAATGAATATATTACCAATGATTTCGGAGAGTTGAACATGTGAACGTGAGGCGGCAGAGTCCTGTCACCACTGAAGATTGTGATATCCATTCCTGGAGTAAGCTACATATGATAATTAGTAGTATATAATCAGGTGTTGATGGAATGGACTCACAGTAGCCACCTTTACAGCCAACAGTTCTGACTTCTCTGTGTTCATTATCTGTTGGGTAAAAGGTATGAAGGTGCAAGTGGGGCTGGAATGACATAATAGATGTATGTTCCCTTGCAGGAGGTGGATCACAGATCTGTTTGCTGCCAAGTTTCCAGGTGCAGGGTTTCCTTTCATGGGGAGGGGCTTTGTCGTGTGAAGATTCCCTTTCTTCTTCCTGACGAGGCTGGGTGACGGAATTTGCCTTGACTTTTCTTTCAGAGCGGCAACACACTCTGATCTCACCAGTCGTGTTTCAACTGGGAATGCCTGATCCTGGCCCCTTCCAGGACATTCCTCTCCCTTGCCTTTCTCCTTTTCCTGAAGGTTGTTCTCCTTGCCCTTCTCCTTGTCCTTGCCCTTAATGCCCTTCCTCTTGCTGGTCTGGATACTCATGGCTGTTCCAGCATCTTCCTCAATCAACATGTCTTCGTCAACCACTTTCTCTTGCTCTTCTTGATTCCCCTGGTCACCCTCCTGCTCTTTTTCCTCGTCCTCCTCCTGCGCTGTCTCCCCCCCCTGCTCCTCCTCGTTCTCCTCCCTCATTGGTGTCCATTGGTGTGGGAGTTGAATTCGCCCCCTCGACTTGCATTCTTGCAAAGTCCTCAAGCAGCTTTGCAGCTAGCTGCCCAGGTTTGCCTGTGAGTCCTGTGATGGGCACCAGCTCAGTGATAGTGGGATTTGAAAATCCCCTTCGATATTGAATGACAGCCTAGTTGGGAATATGTTAATACCTGTGATGCAGATAAGGATATTTGTTCACTTACATCTGGACCCAGGGTTGGCGGTGAAGTCTCAATCCCTGTGGTCGAAGCTACCGGTATTGGGGGAACTGAAACAACAATCGTGAATACCCACCACCAGTGGTCCACCACAAAGCCCTGTGAATTGGGGGACTCACTGCCTGCAAATCAATCTGCACCATGTGCAGACTATAAACTTGTGTAGGGCTAATTAAAGCCCTAGTACAAGTGGAATAAATGTTTATAAAGACTGTAATACTCACTATGCACGATTCACAGGTCCAAATCAATATATTTGGGTAATAAATGTTATGCTGTTATATGAGTGTTGTAGTAATTATAGTTATTGAGTGTGCAATGCAGACGGCGTACTATACAGTTGTTTGCACATGTGTACATGGTGGCACACGTGTCTGCGGTAAATAATGATAATAAAATAATAAACAAAAGGATAAGGAAATTAATGAAAGTAACAAGGAATCATAGATTCCTTACACTCTTACCCCCCTTTAAGAGGAAGTAAGATGCTAATTTAGCATGGGCCCATGAGGGTGTCGGGATCGACGACGTGTTCCGGAGGTTCGGGCGTAGGCTCGATGCGCCTGTTACAAGGCTCTGGTAGAAGCTTGTCTGCCGAGTCTTGGTCGCCTTCTTCGGCGTATATCGCATATGCGTTGTCGAGGATCTCCTCGATGGGTTTGTTGTCTTGGAAGAAAGAGAGGGCATTAAGCTCCTCGATGGATGCAACGGCGCAAATATATTTTGCCGTCATAGGCTTGATGCTGTGTTTAGGCTGTTTGCCATATTTTTTAATTGGCTCAGCGCACCATTTCTCGATGCAAGCCGGAGGTGGTGCTAGCATAGAGGCTAGTGATACCTTAGGGCCGGTAGCAGATGTCGATGAGGCAGGGATGGTAGTGGTAGAATCCACAGGTGATGTGGGTCTGCCAGCTTCGGCATGCACAAGGATGGTGTGTTCTGCATAGCCACAGAACCTGGCCTCATAGGCAGTAGTGTCTAACCCATATTGGTAATAGTGGGTGGCAATGACAGTTTTGTTGAAAGGTTTATTGTCAGGGAAGTGACAAGCTTCCCAGAATCGGGGAACAGTGTTTGGGGTGACCAAGCCCAAGTATTTTGAGAGCTTTAAGCTTGAATGCTCTGT
>QLPF01003230.1:0-11105 GCA_003314045.1 Hygrophorus pudorinus
GGGATCATGTCGTCTGGTGTATCAGGTGGTGGTGGAGGAAGCGGTGCTGGTGGTGGTAGTTCATCACGAAATCATGCGGGCAAGCAACATTTATGCTGCGGCAGTCCTGATTGCCTATACTCTATAGGAGGAGTGGGTATTGCACTATGTTGTTGTACATTAACCTAAAGTGCATAGTGTAATATGATGATGCTCACCTCTGGTGGTGCATCAACGTGTTCTTCTGATTCTGCTGGATCCTCTGCCATCAGCCCAAATCCACCCTCATCGATCTGCTGATTATCCCCTCCATGCTGACTTTGCTGATGTTCCAATGCTCGCTGTCTATGTAGAATGAGCTTGGTGGCAGCAGCAATCTTGAGCCGGCACCCTCATTTATGTGTGGAGAGCGATGCACTTGATCTGAACTGTCGCTGGCATCTGTGCCCTGGACACACAAACCTTGTCATCAATATGAGGAGAAAGCAGACATGCAAACAGTTGTAGTGCATCAATGTCGTTGATGTTCCAAGTCAAGTTGACTTGGAGGACCGACTCGGACTCAGACCTAAACTTATGAGTCATGTGTCATGAACGCGACACATCCAAGTCAAGTCCCAGCCTGTGTACTCTCTTCTATACCACCATATCCTCTGACTCCGACGAATTTGCCTCCTCTGATGTATTTCAAAGTATCCTCCAAGTATGCAGCAACCCAAAGGTGCCCATGTGAGTTCTCCCCTGACTACATTAGTTTTACAACATCTCTACTAGTAGTAATAAGTCACAGTAATAGTGTCGGTCAGCTTAAAGCTTACCACCTTGCCGCACGATGGATCCCTCTTGGGATCAACCTGTTCATTGACCTTACAAGAGTCGTATATGCAGGGATCGAGGTCAATGCGCCCACAGATATGCAGTAAGTGCTGCTGAATACTTATTCCTTTCTGCTTGGCGGCCTTCACCTTTATTAGGTACACTGATCAGGAGTGGGAACTCTATGAGATCCTCATGGGCCTCGTTCCGGGGTTTCGCAAGGTGATTCTGGAATGTCTTGAACAACCAGAACAATTCGAAGTGTTCATAAATTTGGTGAGTGGTCAATATATGCATATAGAAGTGTATATATGCACATATATTGTACTTATCTTATCAATAGCTCAACAGATGGGCTAATGGTGCTCACCATGAAGACACTGGGAGCATCAAGTACACGGCTGTTGAATATATGCTACTGGATCCCAGTGTCCACAGCATCCAAATCAAACCACCTATCTTGCGCGTTCAAGGCAAGAGTGTCTGCAGATTCAATCACCCTGACACTGCATGACTACTGTACCTGCTCCGAGACCTTGCGGAGTTTGATAAGGACCCTCAGTGAGTTCATCGTCAACATATATTAACCCCAATGACTTGGATCTGTAGGCGTTACATGGATCAAGTACAAGACGGACGAATCAAAATCAAGGCAAGACTGGCAATGCTCCCTGCATTCATGTACAAAGAGGACGTTGAATATGATCAAAAGGAGATAGATAAGGGTTTGTGTTGCGGGTATTTTCTGCTACGGGTAAGTGATCATTCTTGCGCTATGGGTAAACTGATAAAGCCAGTTTTAGGTCTACCGGCATATCTTCACAGGGCCTTTGTCTGCAATGACTGGATTTCGATCAGCAACTAAACGTTCAAAGGCGGATATCCACCATATGAATGAGGTAACAGGGTGTATGATTGCCTATGCTTGCATTCAGGCAAGGAACTCATTCATTCCCTTGAACGCAATGACATTCATCATACATTCAGGCATGCATGATGCTAGGATCCACAGAAAAATGGACCGTATTGGACGGCTCATTCAATTTAGAAAAGTTTTATAATCTGATCGTGAAGTTATTTGAAGATGATCCAAGCAATCCATGGGTGCTCAATACAATCTCATTCTGGAATAAGTAAGTCCAGTTGCTATGTATGGTTCTTACTGAGACTTTGTGTTACCAGGGGAGTTCCTAGCTTAACAACCCACCGCAAAGCTGCACAGCAAGACCAAGATTCCAGTGATACAGAAGAGAAAGAAGATATCGACATTTTCGTGCAACGACAGGCATGGCGGGCTCAACATGTCACAGTGGAATCCAATGGGCCTGGTGAGCCTGACTCAGAGGAAACTGATGTACTGGAAAATCAAGACATCGCAGAGCTTGCGCACTTGGAGGAGCTCAGAGGTGACTCGGACTTCGATGATTCACAACATGAAGGCGAAGATGATGAGGACAAACTTGAAGATGAAGACGAACTCAAAGATGACGACAACAAAGTTCCAAGGCCCCCAAAGCGCCGTCAAATTACTGTCATCACTGATGGTGACAAGGATGAGGACTCTTTGAACGAACCTGAACCCACACCAGCCAGTGGAGCACAAACTCGCAGCAGTTATCAGGGCGCTTCAACTCGCGGTGGTGTGCAGACTGGTGTCACAGCGGGTGAAGGGAACGCTCGCAAGTCGGGGGCTACTAAACAGGTGAAGAGGTAAGACGAGTTTTGAATGCTCCGAGTCACTGTTGTTATGTTGCTTGTACCAGTATGTCTGTGCTGCTAACTGTAATATATTGTGATTGGTATGACCTCATACATGGTCATTAAGCGGACATTGATGACAATGTGTGGCCTTTTGTGGATACTAATCTAGTATGGCCTACAATATATGCGAGGTCTGCTATGATAATGTATAGACTTTTATACCTAGCTTGACTTCTATTGATACTGATCTAGCAAGCCATGTGAGACCTTGCATTGATACTAGTCTCGTCTGATCTTGCAAGCCTTGATAGACAGGTAGGGTCATGCATATGCATGGATCCTTTCAAAACTTTATATGGTCCTTGCATTCCGCTATCCTAGACTACTGGTACTTTTATTACTTTTATGACCTTGTATTGAATTTTACGTGCTTATATGATTTGGACTTTTTTGCTGATGGTTTATTCCACCTTTTTCAAGTTCTCGCCATCGTCCCGCTTTCCATTGTGGCTCCAATCCCATTCTCAGTGAATCTACATCGTACCTGAAATATGAAACTTGCCTTTGACCTTGCCTGCATCATCGCAGTGTTTGAGTAGCCACTCCACCGTCACCCTCGATTTGGATGGTTCGAATTACAGTACTTTTTATGGTCGTCAGGTGCCAGTGCCAGTGGTATGTACTCTCACAGTCAAGGATCGCATGCGCTATAATGCCATATAGGTCCCAGTAGTTCAATTCTCTCATACAGTACCTGAAAAAGACAAAGCAGACATTGAAACCCAAATCCACGCCCACTATAAAAAACTTCCTGATAACCATACGGCCAAGCAACTGAAAACCCCATACGCCACCGTGCAAGATGGCTGGAGTAGTTCTCGCTGGAATGGCAAAGCCCAATTTCAGTATCACTCCGGCCCCCCCAATGGTCCTGCAACCGAGACCGGGCAAGCCCAGTCAGTTAAAAAACCTCTATCGGTGAAGTTCGGGAACACTGTGGACAAATTGGACTATAAGACGATCGAGGCTACAGTCCGCAAATACCATGCGGAGCTCGCCCCCCAAGACCCAGCGAGGGACGCTAAAGCAGCCAGCGTGTTAGGCAGCTGGCATCTGAGCGCAGGCAATTCGAAGGTGCATCTTAGAGTTGATTTTCATACCTCACGTCCTCACGGCGGCCGTTGCAAAAACAAGATCGGACATTCACATCATATTTACCCTCCAGAGGTTGATGCTAGTACTAGTGCACGTAGTATGGTTGCCGACGAGGATCAAGTCTAATTATTTTTTTTCAAATATTTTGTTTGTTGTCTCTCCATTTCATTTTTTTAGCCAAGTTTTCTCTTTCTCGTACCAACTCATAATCTCATATTGTCAAACAATTGATGTGTAGTATGATAGTAAATTTATCAGAGGAATTACAAGTTTTTTTTTGGAACTTTTTGGAATTATGCTGAGGAAGTAGTGGCGTCCTGTGTAGGAACGGTACCTCTGTTGGCTGAATTGGACGCATCTATCGGTTCTACGATGTCTCCCGCTGCCGTCAAGGATGTGGAGTTTGTACAAATGTTACTAGCGCCGGAGCTCGAGTATCTTCAAATGTGTGTAGTTAACGTCCTCATTTCCCTTCGCAAAGGATACATGTCTCTTTGAGCATAGATACAAGTATTTTGGTGTCTTTGTACAGGCGCACATTGGTGATCCGGCTGTCAAGGTAAGATTCTTACAATTATATCAGATCAAGGACCGACTTGGATCGGCGCTTCCAGGTGCATATTCTCGGACTGCAGTCTGTTCATACCGAATACACGAAGTCCGAGTCGGTGCGCCTTCTGAGGTAGAACTGTTCGGGCCCAGGAGAAGGAGTCGTCTCTTCTCAGGTGGGCATGCTTTGTGTTGTCAGATGGAAGTCTTAACCGAAGCCTTCAAACACTCGAACAACGGGGTAAAGCAGGGTCGGACGGACATCGTCGATGCCCTCCTCTCCCTTGGGCTACACAAATTCAATCCTTCAGCCACTCATGCTGTGGTCATCGGCTATGATTTCACCTACCTCGGACCATCGGCGGGGCTCCTGCTTGCGTGCTACAGCCAAGTGGTCGAACCTGTCCAGAATCAAGAACCTTTTGGTGATCAAAGCTTTATATTGCGACCAAGGGAGTTTGACAAGGAGGATGGGTGCGTATTCCCTCCCCCCCCCTCCTTGGATTCGGGTAGGTAATACTGACTGATGCGTGCGGGTTTGGTGATATAGGATGGCGGGCGGTTGGCTGCTCGTTGCTGTTTCTCGTTCGCGATTTGGACCGTACAGTCAGCCCGTCCTAATTGACATTGTCAAACCCGTACTTACATATACTAACCGGCGTATTCCATGGAATACTTAATATTACATGAAGATCTGCCAGTGATAAGTCGTCGTCAGCATAGAGTGCCGCTGGGACCCCACGTTATATACATACATGGTAATGGTTATGGGGGTGTTGTTCTTTGATATGTGCAGAGTTATGAGAATAACATACACAACCTGAGTAGTCGGTCAGATCAAGACTGAGACTCGCCGAGGTTGCTGTGGTGTTGACTAGCTCGTGATTAAGAAAAGCTTATGTATGACTGAATACGACATGAGATGGTACCGATAAAGTCAACGGCAATAACTCACTTCCAAGAGAGCCTGGAACAACAGTGTCGAATTCCACTTCACCGGGATCACTGAATGGATAGCACTGCAGCATGTGACCAAAGGCGCCTCCGAGACCGCGTGAGAACGTATCACAACGAAGATACAAAAATGATACACACAGATGGCAGCGTAACGTTTATACTGAGAATTCAGGTGAAAGTCTCATTGGCTGTGACGCTCGGAACCATTTTACAGCTCTACACCGATTACAATTACTGCAGCTGAATTCACGGTTTGCAGCGCAAAGCAGGTACCTGAGATGAATAGAGTATGAACATTGCACAGTAAATGATCAAGAAGCCTTACCCCCATCAAGGTTCGTCTGAGCAATAAACGGTAGCCGTGAAAATATGCCTTCCGCCCAAAGCCTCGATGGAAAGTCAGCAAGTCAAGGACAAGTCCATCGTGTCCGTCGATTACTGGAATCCGGGGGAATTCTTCCCCAGCGGCAGCAGGAAGCCTGTAAAACCTCGCTTGCATCCGCTGTTTGGAGGCAAGCGAGCACATTTCTCGTGTTTACAGCAACCGCACATGCTGGCACAGCTCCAACAAAATTCTGCCAATCCCCCTCTCGACGGGGGGCGGCGAAAATGGACGGACTGGCTGCATATCCTGATTCAAGTATCTTTCAAGGACGCGTAATCAACTCGGTTTCTCATCAAACTAGACGAAACTCACTGCAGCTCTCTAAGCTCGAGTTCAGGGAAAGGATTCCGTTGGACATGGCTCCTGCGCTTTCTCCGAATAGGTAACCTGTTAAATAACGGAAGTGAAATTGATACAACAAGGAACACGAGTTGCACGCACCTCCGACTTGTCTCCGCCGAATACGCCAATATGCGCCCGAACCCATTCCAGTGCTACGGGTTGATCCTTGAGCCCAAGGTTCAAAGCATTTCATGTTCACGTAGATAACTGGTGTTCTAGATAAGAAAAAACCAATCACATGACGAAGCAAAGACACTGCCAGTGACGCGAGCAAACAAGGCCGCTCCCATTATACATGAAAGCAGCACCGACTAAGGATATATACAAGGTTAAAGATCATAGAGATTGACCCCATACATACCGAGAAAGCCACCACCGTATATCCACGCCATCACAGGCAGCTTGGCTGTACTTTAATCAGGATCCGCCCATTTTCGCCGCCTCCCATCGAGAATTTTGTTGGAACTGTGCCAGCACGTCGAGGTCTAGTTCGAAGCGCAAGTACGCGTCGATCGTCTTGCCGATGGCTGTCGTGCGGTCTGTGCGAAGTCGACGCAGGAACACATTCGTGCGGGTTTGGCAGTCGGGGGTGCGAACCTGGAAATTTGAGGAGCTGGGCTGGGTTGTTGTTGTTGGAGGCGGTGGTGGAGGATAGAAGCTTGGGTGCTTTTGCCTGACCTGTCGAGACCCTTCGATGACGAGGAATGCTGCGTGTTTGGGCATTTGGTGTTGCTTGGATTCTTGGCACTCTGGTCTCACGACTCGGATTTTAACTAGCTTCTGGATAGGAGGTCTCAATATATTAATACAGGTCTCAATGCCCACGACTGTTTTTGTGGGCACTCGGCTCACGAGGATGACTCGCAAACGAAATTCTCGATACTCACGTATACGCGTACGTACGTACTACGTGACACTTTTTTGGGACCATTGCTCACTCGGAGCGTACTCAGTGTCGATGGAGACCTCCCAGCTCGTCTTCTCCTCCTATGTATCCCATCAAGTCGCCAGCATGGTCGGAAGAGGATGCATTATATTGCGCGCAAAATTCCGTACGAATCCACGGTAACTGATTTGAACGTCCGCCATCGGTTTACTTATCTATTCAGACTTGCTGAAGAAGTCGGGAACGACATCTTCAAGAAGGTTTGAACTTGTAACATCGCTAGGGCAGAAGGAAGCATCCTCGTACGGAAGGCAAACAAAGGTGTTTCCATGCTGTCAATGTGGTTAGAATTTGTTTGACTGGTTTGACCCGCGCGGCGCGCGCCTTGACATGCCATGGGATTTTGGTGTGATATAAATGCCTGAAGCTTCTTCCCAGATGTCTTCAAGCTGGACTCCTCATACGTGCTGGTCACATTTGATTTACTCCCTCATTTTATGCGTTTATTCCACCTTTTTCAAGTTTTCGCCATCGTCCCGCTTTCCATTACGGCTCCAATCCCATTCTCAGTGAGTCTACATGGTACCTCAAATACAAAACTCGCCTTTGACCTTGCCTGTATCCTCGCAGAGTTTGAGTAGCCATTTCACCACCCTCAATCTGGATGGTCCGAGTTACAGGACCTTGTATGATCGTCAGGTGCCACCAGTGCCGGTACGTACTCTCACAGTCAAGGCTCGCATGCGCTATAATGCCATTCTATAGGTCCCAGTAGTTCAATTCTCTCACACAGTGCCTGAAAAAGACAAAGCAGACATTGAAACCCAAATCCACGCCCACTATGAAAAACTTCCTGATAACCATACGGTCAAGCAACTTGAAACCCCGTACGCCACCGTGCAAGATGGCTGGAGCAGTTCTCGTTGGGATGGCGAAGCCCAATTTCAGTATCACTCTGGCCCCCCCAATGGTCCTGCAACTGAGACCGGGCAAGCCCAGTCAGTTAAAAAACCTCTATCGGTGAAGTTCGCGAACGCTGTGGACAAATTGGACTATAAGACGATCGAGGCTACAGTCCGCAAATACCATGCGGAGCTCGCCCCCCAAGACCCAGCGAAGTCCGCTAAAGCAGCCAGAGTGTTAGGCAGCTGGCATCTGAGCGCAGGCGATTCGAAGGTGCATCTTACAGTTCATTTTCATACCTCATATCCTCGCGGCGGCCGTTGCAAAAACAAGATCGGACAATCACATCATATTTACCCTCCAGAGGTTGATGCTAGTACTAGTGCACGTAGTACGGTTGCCGACAAGGATCAAGTCTAATTTTCTTTTTCGAATATTTTGTTTGTTGTCTCTCCACTTCGTCGTTTTCTCTTTCTCGTACCAATTCATAATCTCATATTGTCAGAAAATTCATGTGTGGTATGTAGTAAATTCATCAGAAGAATTACAAGTCTTCTGGAACTTTTTGGAATTATTCTCTGAGGAAGTAGTGGCGTCCTGTGTAGGAACGGTACCTCTGTTGGCTGAATTGGACATCTATCGGTTCTACGATGTCTCCCGCTGCCGTCAAGGATGTAGTTTGAACAAATGTTACTAGCGCCGGGGCTCGAGTCTCTTCAAATGTGTGTAGTTAACGTCCTCATTTCCTTTTGCAAAGGATACATGTCTCTTTGGGCATAGATACATCCAAGTATTTGATGAAAACCGACTTGGATCGCCGCTTGCAGGTGCATATTCTCGGACTGCAGTCTGTTCATATCGAATACACGAAGTCCGAGTCGGTGCGCCTTCTGAGGTAGAACTGTTCGGGCCCAGGAGTAGGAGTCGTCTCTTCTCAGGTGGGCATGCTTTGTGTTATCAGATAGAAGTCTTAACCGAAGCCTTCAAATACTCGGGCGGCTTCCGCAGAATCTGAACGTTACAAGGCTTCCAAAATAACCGGGAAATATGTGGACCTGTCCACGCAAGCGTAGGTATAATAATAATAACCGTCCACAACGAGCGAATAACCTTCTCATACACGGCCAGGAGAGTACAGCAACTGGGACCCGACTGCGGCTGTCCGGGCCAATCTTGACGATTACGGATATGTCGATCGGGAAACTGGGGCATTTAACGAAATATTCTGACCCGGCAAGCGACTTCCCGAAGCGCCATGCTGCAGTTCTAGCCACAATCGATGAACCTATCCTGCAGACAATTCCGACCACCGGGAGTTCAGGGGATATGCAGGTTCCTCGCAGGGCCAGTGTCGGGTTGCCGAGTTGGAATTTGGGTGATGGCATGCAGATGCAGACGGCGCTGCGGGATTCGGGGTGTGTCTATGTCCTCGCCCTGCCGCCCACATCCTCCACTGCATCTGTTCCCTACGTCACCCACATCGTCGTCCTCTGGTCCTAGGAACAGAATACTGTTATGATCTCGCCCCATCGGCAGGGCTCCTGTTAGGTTCCCCCCCACCAACTCGACGTTTAGCTATGGGCGTGGCGGTCGCTGACGAAAGATACTCTTCATCTGCTTGGCCAGGGGATATAACCGATCACTCCGATGCATAAATCCCACCAGCCATGCTTCTCATGGTCATCAACCACGAATTATAGATTCTCTGAACACTTCGCAGACACCTCAGTTGTATACCAATTCCGCGTCTCCCCCGCGTTCGAGCTTGGACTCGTTTGGGAGACCCTCTACGTCGACATGGAGAGACAGCATGCCGGCTGCCACTCTCGAACGCCGGGACGCTTTGGCGAGCATCCCCAGTGACACCGCCGGTGACGCCAACACCCTAGTAGAGCCTACCTCTGACGAGAATGTGCTCAGGGCTTTGTGCGAGTTAGACGTAAGTATTTATTGTGTGGTTTATTCTTTGCAAGTCAACTGAGCGGTCTTCAAGTGTGGGGTTCCTCTCTTGATCGAATAGAGCAGAGCATGGTATCTTGCCGAGTGAGTGCCGAGTCATCTTAATCAGTAACGTATTTACTCACCTGCGCCTGTAGGAAGCGTCTGTGTTTTTTAAGAAGAGGGCCGTCCTTGAAGATGAATACGGCAGAAATTTTCAGAAGCTTGCCCGATCTACTGCGGACACAATGACGGAAAGGCTGGGTAACAAGTCGATTCACTCCGAAACCGAAACAAATTCTGAGTTTAACAGAACTTTCGTCAATGCATGGCAGACGTCAATGAAGATTCACGAAATAATGGCTGCGTTTTTCTCAACGGCTGAATGAGATGAGTGATGAGCTAGCTTCTCTTGCCAAAGAAGCAGACGAGAATCGAAAGCAGGTTCGTTATTTCTCTGTTGCGCGAATTCCCAGTGTATCTGAATTGCAAGGCAGACCAAGGATCTTGCAACACGGTACGAACGTGCACTGCAGGAGTCGGAGGTACTCACGGAGAAAACCAAGAACTGTCTTGACCAAACCTCCGAGGAGTTGGAGCGTGTACTTCTCCGGAAAGAGGGGAAATCTGTCAAGGACAGCGGTGTACGATCACCTGGGGGAGCTGGTGGGAAGAGAGTCGTTGGCAAGGCTGTCGTGAACCTTCTGAAAGGGAAGAACCCCGGTGGAATGTCCCGTACTAAACAGGAGGCAAGATTTTGCAGTTCCGACTGGCCCATGCCAGTGTATCTTTACTCGTTCCCTCTCTGGATGCCGTCACGGCCCTATAAGTAATGACCACTGTACAGGTCATGTTGTTCAGGATCGTTTGCCATTTCACTCATCGTCGGTGATGACGACAACACATTCTCCCTCAACATTGTAGATATTCCCTTTCGGACTTCTTGTCAGTAGGTAGCGTAGGGCATTTCAATTAATATCCCCGCTATGCCGTACTGCCTGGGCGCCCGCCGCTGTCGTTGTAACAACGGCTGGAGACATGCTGTCACTGCAGACTCGGAGGAGCACGTTCCATCCCATCCAACCAAGATCCAATTCACAAATAGCGACAAAGTTCTCTGGGAAAATATCTACACACCTACCGCCTCCCATTCCCGACATACATTCCAGCCCACGGTGTAGCATCAGCGAGAAAACACCGCCGAGTTCTGGTTCAAGAAAGCGATCTGCTGGTTTCGATAGTTGTCCGGAATGAGAGTCAAATTGTTACCGTTGAGTTGGAGCAGAACCTGTGGTACAATCGGTGTGAACGTCCGCAGACTCGGAAGGGGTGCTATCCAACGCAACACCAACCTGGTTATTCGAGGTATACTCACTCCAGTTTGGACCTGTGTACACGGATAACGAATTTTGGTGAAATTGACGGGGAGAAATGAACGAGCATAACGTACGCGGACTCCCACGACCATCGTTAGGATCAAGACTGGTGGCAAAA